>JAMYCR010000012.1:17124122-17225265 GCA_028830335.1 Eucera pruinosa
TCTCTAATTGCGGAGTAGATTACGCAGGACCTTACTGTGTCCGCGACTCCGCTGGCCGAGGAAGCACGGCTCACAAAGCGTACATAGCAGTGTTTGGCTGCTACGCAGCGAGAGCTATCCATATCGAACTTGTCCACGATTACACGACGAATTTGTTTTCAGCCGCACTGGACCTGTTCGTAGCCCGACGAGGAATCCCGCACTGCAAGTTCAGTGTCAATGGGACGAACTTCGTCGGTGCAGACCAAGAACTGCAGACACGTTTCCGCGAAGCATGCTCTTCACCGGAACTGCAGTACCAGTGTGGTCTCAAGGGCATAAAGTGGAAATTCAATCCCGCTAGTGCCACGCATTTCGGTGGTATGCAGGAAGCCGGCATGAATTCGGTGAAACATCACCTGAAACACATCATGGGACAGTTCACTCCGACAGGAGAAGAAATGCAGACTCTACTCTGCAAGATCGAGGCGAGTCGTAATTCACGCCCGATAGCCCTCTTGAGTGACAGTCCGGATGATTATGCCGCCCTCACGTCCGGACACTTTTTAACCGGAGGTCCGTTAAATGCGCTTCTAGCGAAGTCCGTGGAAAATGGAAACTCCTAGCGGTTAACCCGCTGGAGGGCGATTCATAAATTCCGCGAGCAACTCTGGAGACATTAGTCGTGAGATTATCTCACGCATCTCCAGAATCGCTACAAACGGCAAACCACGAAAATGCAACTGCATCCAGGAGATCTTGTCCTAGTGCACAACCCTCTTCACCCCCCTAATCAATGGGAAATGGGACGAATTGAGGAAGTCTTCCAGGGTAGAAACGGTAATGTGCGCGTAGTTAAACTACACACACAGAAATCCACCTACACACGGCCCATTACGCGCCTGTGTAAATTAACCGTGGATGAATCATCCCATGCGTCGGTAACCGATGCAGTGGGGATGTACTGAAACGGGTAATTCGATAAAAAAGGGGAATAGACGAAACTGAGGGAAACAGTCTATCGAAAAGCATCCTAACGGTAGCAAGTCCCGTCGCCCCCGCCCCTGCATCCAGGTAAGATGAGAAGAGGACAAGTACACTTTCTCTCACTCGCGCTGAGGGGAAAAGTGCCCCACCGCTCAGGTGAGGCTACTAAAGACGATGCCCGGTGTCCTGAATATTCAAACACGAGGCATCAGTTGATCGCCGGAATGGACAACGATCAAGTGATCAGAGACACGTTTGATCGGTGCCTGCTTCTGGGGGCCTCCACCCCGGAAACTCAGTCCAGCCCGGCATCACCCGAGCTTCAACCACAGGAGGACGAAGTCTTCCTCCGCCTCGGGGCGGAGGTTCTACACGTGCCTGCAAGTGCGGTGAAATCACGGGAATTTCGCTACGCAGTCCCCGAAGGCTGGTATAGCCTCTGGTGGAATGAACGCGGCCGGCTGATACTTTCAAATTAGAGCGACGCTACGACCGATCGTAAGTAAGAAATTACTCTCACGATCCCCAAGAGAAGCGGAATATTGTTCTACTCTTGGTTCAACCTTCCGCTCCTACAGCACTACCAACCGCCTGACATCCATCCGTGGCCAGCCCGCCGGCGTTACCGGCGGGACCATACGGGCGAACGCCCGCCAACCCGCCTGGCAGCGCCACGACGGCGAGCCGGACCAGGAAGCGCAGGCGGCCACGCAAAAACCGTGGTACCGCTCAATCTGCGGCCCCAGGGGTGCAATTCGCCCATTTGGCAAAAACGGCTTTCTCCATGGCCGTGGAGACAAACGTAAGATACATGGCCATGCACGCCACGACGACCCAAAAGACACACGACACAAGACTACCTCTTGCTTTAATCGAACTAAGTTACTGTTTCGAGTCCCGCGTTCAAACTACTGCCTCCGGTGGTTGCACACACGGTGCAAGGGGGGCGGTATGTTAAAAGACGTTGCATTTTCCCGAAAATATTTATCCGTCGCGAAACACGTGTTCGGCTGTTGTACGTGCCTAAAACAATTTTGGGTCGTCCACGGGTCGAATGAGAAACGCAGCGGCGACTTTGATTGTTTTCCGTCTAGTCGTGAGTCATCATCGTGTACACGCGGAGTCGGTTGAGCCTCCTCCGATCTGAAAAGGCTATTCGAGAACGCACCGGACACCAGAGCATTAGAGAGGGGGATAAAGATTTAGACTAACAAGGACAGTAGATCAGTGCCATGTAAGCGCCGTGGACAGCTGAGCGGCTCCCCAGTCGCACAGAGTAGCTCGCTGTGCGCGTATCTTTTAATTTGACTGCTCCCCTTCGGTGAGAAAAGAGTGGTAACGCATGAGCTCCCGAAGTGTCGTATTCGGAATCCTTACCTTTCCTTGCGATCTGCGCTTCCATCGGCTTGATGACGCTCCGAAGTTACTGTACGAGATCGCTGACAGCAGTACGCTTTCTGCGGTAGCCGTTTTATACGATAACTGCAATTCAACTCGGCGGATTCTTTAATTCGCTTGGAGTTCTAGTCGAGTTGCAATTCGACAACGGGGCACCGGCGATCACTCTCTGTGGTTTTCCGATTGGCTGTGCACTACTCACTCCACGCCGACGTGAGAAAGTTTCTTTTATTTAAATAGAAACGGACTCTGTTGGAAGTGTGCTGTGACCGCGACTATTTGAACCGCCAGTGTGGCGCATAGACGCACACTTGTGCGGTGCACGTTGAGTTACACACTCGCGCATAGTCCTTCGGCCTCCACGTTTTGGTGGTGCCTAAGGGAACGGAAAGTTGAGATAGGGTACCGTCATCGGCCCTCCGGCACTAGTTATTCCTAGTAGCCGTGATTCTCCTTGGTCACGGAGTCAACCTTTTGGAGACTTACGGCCTCCACTAGCGGAAACCCGTTCGAGGCAACCGACTGTTTAAGTATCCACAGCCAGGGGTAAGATACTCTCCGGTCGGCTCCGTTCTCGTTTGGAGAACGTCGATAGTACATTCCACGCATCTACCTGCATCTGCAGAGAGATTCTGTTCCTCGTCCAGCACGATCTGCGTTGTCTGGCGTGTGCGAACATAACTCGTGTTAGAACGTTTACGGTTACGTATTTTTTTTATAACTGTACCGTCGTTCTTTTGTTTCAGGCCACCGAACCGCCCACACAACCGGAGGCCGAGACCCCCGCAACAGCGGAGTTTTCAAAACTATTTTTGGTTTTTTTTTCTTTTCTTAAAAACAGGTATAGAGTTTTTTGTTTTTTTCGTAAATAAAATACCGACGAGGAACCGTCGGTCAAAAGATAAAACTCTTACAATTATTTAAACCCCCCCCCCCCATCAATATATGAACCTACGTTAAGGAGCAGCTGAGTTATATAACACACTGCTCTATTTAACAGTACTGGTTCGTTTTTATGCATAGTGTAATCATATCTAAGGCTGTTTCATCTTTCGTCGTGCACTCGTCGTGGTTCTGTTCAGCTTTCGGCACGCTTCCGTTAACATAGTCCCATAAACCGTTAAATATTGGAACACTTTTCATTTGAAATTTCCAGGTTTTATTCTTCGTGTTATCGAGCTTTTGTATGTGCGCGATTCTTCCTAGATTCATTTTTGTAATTTTATCGACCACATGGCACTTGCGATACTAACCTCACTTTTCCCTATTTCACGATTTCCCTATTTTAAGAATTTAATTAATTGGCGTAGTCGATAGGACACTGGCCCATAACCTGTTGAGTTTTGGGTAATATAATCATGAAAGAACGTTTAATAAGGAAAGAAGATTTATTTAAGTAGTTAATGTTCGCTTTATAATCACGTGCGTGTACATCTCGCTACTTTTTCTAACAGATTAATTTCGTGGAAACCTCTAGTGATTTTCTCACAGGAAATGTTTCTTTAGTGACAACACAAGGTTTTTGGATCAGGTAGAGAAATATATTTTATGTTATAGTAAAACGACGACGCGTCCACTACTTCTATAGCCGAAAGAACCAATGAGAGCGTTTAGACGAAAACTGTTAATTTTATGTTACAAAGGCGCTTCCAAAGCTACTTTTCACAAATGTGCGGCGCCATCGCGTATTAGATACATAGATGGCAAACTCTGTGTAGCATTTGCTACCGGCCGGTACAAAATTGTATTCTTTGTCGAAACGCACTCATTCTCTCACTCATTCGTTCGCATTGGTTCCTTCGGTTCTGTAAGTACGCATCATTGTAGTATTATAAAATACAGTATATTTCGTTGCCTGATTGAAGAACTTCGTGATATCATTTAATGACATATATTTTCTGTGAGAAAGTCACTAACGGTTTCCACAGAAAAAATGGTGAGTCCGACGTGATTCAAAAAGCGTCGCTACAGCAAAATTAACGTGGCCACGTGGCGCTAGCGGAGAGAAAGAGACGGAGAAAGGGACGTTAAACTCGATGCTACCAAGCACACCACCCAAAGGAGGAGAAAGCGACGACGAAATGAGTGACGGAGCATCGAAATAAAATACGACGGCAACCCACAACGCGGATCAGGCATCAGTAAACACGACGCGGATGGAAAAGTTGCCGACACTTTGGAAAGAGCACCCGACATTTTGGTCCGCTCAAGTAGAAGCAAGCCTCGAAATCGCGAGCATCACAAGCAATAATGCAAAATACAGGCACGTTGTAAGCTTAGTTTGGATCCAAACAATATTTGCCATTCGGTGTCCGATATTTTGGCGTCACCACCCGCGAAGGACAAATACGAGACATTTAAAACAACGCATTATAAATTCCTTTGACGAAAACACGGAGTCGTAGCTACGACGACTCCTGCGCGGATACGACGTGGGCGGCAAACAAAAACATCAAATCTTCCTGCAGAAGCTGCGAAACTTGGTCGGGGTTGGCCAATGCAGTGACACTGTAATTAAAAACACTGTTCTTTAGAGCAACTACCGAATGTAACGTTAGGGGTGTCCTAGACATAAGTGATACGACTGATTTTTCCAGATTTTATCCTGCAGGCAGACAAAATATTGGAAATGTCCAAAACGTCGATAGCCAACGTGGACGAGGAGGACCACACACGATAGTACAGCGGGATCTGCGATAGCAAATGCAGAAATTGATCCACCTGGTGGAAGTAGTAACGATAGGAACAATCACAGGCGCCATGGAGTAGACTGCAGCGGAGCCGTCCCCGAAGCAGAAGTTCGTCCACGCATCGTCAATGGGCGGAGCAATGAGACCCTTCAAACAGCAAGGAAGAAGAAGGACGCTGAACCAGTTTGCTATTACCACAGAAAACTTGGAGAAAAAGCATACATGTGCTACAACTCTTGTCCTTGGAAACCACAGGAAAACTAGGAGAGTCTTCGCGATTGGAGATGGCAGCGAAATGTGAGCAACACCAAAATCTTCTCATACTAGTAGACAGAAAAAATAGCCTAAGATATTTAGTGAACAGCTGGGCGGACGTTTCAGTGCCTACCTAAAACAGCAATTCCTAGTACGCAGAGTAGTGAATGACATTAAGTTGTATGAAGCGAATGGATCTGTTATAAGTACGTATGGTATTAAGTGCATAGTTGTTGTGGCGGCTCTCCTGCACCTACCACGAGAGAGACATACGAAATAGGACGTTCCCGAAAGCACTCGCTCCAACTACCTCGTCCATACTATATACCGCCTTTAACCTTCCTTCCAGTATCCCAAAGTATAAGGCAGGGCCTGCTAGGTAACCTTACTGATGAGTCCACTAGCAGGCCCAGGATGAAACGCAACACCCTTCCTTTTTTCTATCCCCTCTCCACAGCTTTACAGTTCTAAACATGGGTTTAAGGCGCGATTTCCGCTGGGACTTCATGATAGACGATACAAAACATGCAATTTTGGGCGTGGACTTTCTTCGACATTTTAATTTATTGCTAGACCTTAAGAATAAACAGCCATTAGATGGAATTTCGCTATTAAAGACGACAGGGCACATTGCAGCGGTTCGTTATACTTCAATTTCTACGGTCGACATTAGCAACAAATATATGACGATATTAAAAGAATTTGTAGACATCACTACGCCAACAGGAAAAAGCCAATTCAGAACGACGTACAACATCATATAATTACAAGAAAACCCCCAGTAGCCAAGCCTGCATGTCGACTCGCGCCAGGCAAAAATAAGTGTTCAACGGCGGAATTTGAGAAAATGCTGGCTGAAAGTATCTGTGCGCTTTCACGTAGCCATTTGGCCAGGCCACTACACATGGTCCCCAAAAGAATGGTGAATGGAGACCATGCGGAGATTACAGGAGATTCAACCACGTAACTACACCTGACAGGTGTCCGGTTCCTCACATTTACGATTTTGTGTATAGGTTACAAGGAGCCACTATTTTTACTACGCTAGACTTAGCTGAAGCCTGCAATCAAATACCAGTGACATCAGAAGATAGGCAAAATGCTGCCGTAAGAACACCCTTTGGACTATACGAATTTAACGTTATGCCATTCGGGTTATGTAACGCGGCAGAAACATTTTAGCTTAGAATGGACTCAATCCTAAGAGGTTTACGGTACGCTCGTGTTATATAGACGCTGTCGCTGTCGCATCGAAAACGCCTAAGGAACACGAGCTGTATTTCAGAAACAGTTTTCAGTCGGCTTCAACAGCACGGACTGTCGATTACGTCGCTAAATGTGTTTTTCGACGCAAAAAGAAGTAGAATACTTGGGGTAATGCATTCAAGAAAGACCGCACCGAACCATTAGAAAGCAGAGTGAGAAGTATCTTGAATATCCGAAATCTAAAAATGTAGCGGAATTGCGTCGTTTTCTAGGGATCAAATTTTTATGGAGGATGTATAAAGGATGCCGCAGAAACACACGCACCACTAACCCAATTTATTAAATGGCGCAAAGAAGAAAGATAAAATACTGATGGAGTGGACGATGGAAATACAAACAGCGATCCAGAAGTGTACAGAACAGTTAGCAAACGCAACGTATTGGCATGCCCAAATAGGAAATGCCACCACTAGAAATATATAGCGATGCATCGGACACTGCCGTTGGATCAGTAATGCAGCAGAATCATGAAGCTACGTGGCCAACTAATAGCATTTTACTCGAAAAAGCTCAGGGATACACAGAAAATGTATAGCACATATGAGAGCTATTAGCAATGTATGACAGTATAAAGCTTTTCCGTCATTTAATAGAACAAAGGCAGGTAGTTATCAAAACAGACCATAAACCATTAATATATGCATTCCATCAGAAGTGCAGCAAAGCATCACCTAGGCAACTTTGACAACTATATTTATTTGGCTACTACACTACAAGCATTGCAATATATTATGGGCACAAACAGCCCTAGTACAAATTCTTTCTCAAGAGTAGACGAAATTCAAATGCCAGTTATTGTCACCACACAGGGAAATAATTGAAGCACAGAAAACGGACTCAAAATTACAAGAGATACTGCAAAAACCGTCCAAAACCGCGTTGATTCTTATGAAAATACATGTCGCCGACGCAAATGATTCATTATTATTGCGATGTTACAGGACTTGATGTACGCCCCCTTACGTACCTGCATCGTTAAGGAGATGTAGTTTTGCTGTCGTTTATACTTTGTCACATCCGAGCGTCTGAAGTACGCTGGCAACGCTAATAAAAATATTTTATTTGGCCAGGAATCAGGAAAGATGTCAAGCAATAGGTTAGAACATGCTCAAGCTGCCAAAGAAGCATAATTCATCGCCATACAAAAGATACACCTATCCACATAGAAATGCCAAATTCACGTTTCCAGCATTGTACATATCGATTATAATGGGTCTATTACCAGAAAATGTGGGGTACAGATATTGCCTAACGATGATGGATAGATTTACACGATGGCCAGAATTGACACCGTTTAAATGACGTTAACGCAGACAATATCGCAACAGCCCTTTTGCGCCACCTGGGTTCGCACGCTTCGGAGCACCGAAACAATCACTACAGATAGGGCACACAATTTGAGTCCCTAATTGTTTTACAGCATATCGCACCTACTCGGCACAAAAGAATCAGAAGAACCGCGTACCATCCAAAGGGAAATGGCTTAGTAGAAAGATGGCATGGAACATTAAAAAAATCCATAATTTGTCACGGGGTAAACGACTGGGTAACTGTATTGCCCACAGTTGTGCTGGGACTCCGAACATGTTTCAAGCAAGATTTAAAAGCTAAAGTAGCAGACCTCGTTTATGGTTTAAACCTTCGAATGCCTGGAGAATTCTGTTAGATTTAGAGAAACAACCGATATCGCATTCTCACTCTGAAAAATTTAGACAACTCATGAGATTACAGAGACCACTTCCAACATCGTATCACCGAAAAGTAAAACCATTCAAGACTTGCCCACACGTGTTTATACGAGTAGATAGCGCAAAACGACCGTTGGGACCACCTTAGGAAGGCCTATAGCCGGTCATACAACGGATATCAGATCAAACATTTAACGTTAAAGTCAGAGGTCAGGAAGTCTTTGTGTCCACCGAAAGATTGAAACCGGCATACTTCGAAACTAATATTAATAGGTTAGATATAAGCGTGGATATTATAAATACTAGTATAAATAGTAATACGGACTATAATATTTACGAAAACCAGAAAATAACGCCAAAGCATTGTAAACCCAAATTAAAAATTCGCGACTTCTGCGATAAGGTCGCTACAGGGGGAGTAGTGTAGCAGCCGGTAGGAAATGGTACACCTTCTACGTAACGATGCGCGATGGTGCCGCCTCGCGCATCTTATACTGCGCATACGCGAAGAATAGCTTTAGAATGCTTTTGTAAAATATAAAAGTAACAGTTCTTCTCCGAAACACTCTCCTTCATTCGTCCTCATTTGTTCCTTCTGTTCTATAAGTTCGCTTCATTGTTTGTATTATGAAGTATATAAATGAAGTATATTTCAGTGCCTGATCGAAAACCCTCGTGTATAAATAACATAACACGAGGGTTTTCAATGGATTTTCAGAAGAATCAACGAGGTTTTGGAGGGATTTTTGCAGTATCTCTTGTAATTTTGAGTCCGTTTCCTGTGCTTCAATTCTTTCCTTTGTCGTGACAATAACTGGCATCTGAATTTCATCTATTCTTGAGAACCAATCTTGTACTACGTTGTCCGTGCCCTTAATATATTGAATGTTTGTAGTGTACTAGTCAATTAAATCTAGTTGTCGAAGTTGTCTAGGTGATGCTTTGCTGCACTTCTGATGAAATGCATACATTAATGGTTTATGGTCTGTTTTGATAACTACTTGCCTTCCTTCTATTAAATTAAATATTAAAACGGAAAAACATTACACATTCGTAAATTGCTAATAGCTCTCTATCATATGTACTATACTTTTTCTGTGTATCACTGAGCTTTTTCGAATAAAATGCTATTAGTTGCCACGTACCTCCATGATTCTGCTGCATTACTGATCCAACTGCAGTGTCCGGTGCATCGCTATGCATTTCTAGTGGTGCGTCTTCTTCTGGATATGCCAATAACGTTGCGTTTGCTAATGGTTTTTTTGCACTTCTTGACCGCTGTTTCTATTTCCATCGCCCACTCTATCGGTTTTTTATCTTTTTTCATTGCACCTATTAATAAATTGTCTAGTGGTACTTGTGTTTCTGCGGTGTCCTTCCTAAATCTTATATAAAAATTTATGATCCCTCGGGGGCAACGTACAGTCTCGGCTACTAGGGGTCCTGTTGTAATTATGATTTTGTACGTCGTTCTTAATCGGTTTTTTCCTGTTGGCGTAGTGATTTTCACAAATTCTTTTAAAAACGTCATATATTTGTTCCTACTATCGACCTTGGAAATTGAAGTATAACGAACCGCTGCAATGTACCCTGTCGTCTTTTATCGCGTAATTCTATCTAGTAGCTGTTTATTCTTAAGGTTTACCAATAAATTAAAGTGTCGAAGAAAGTCTGCCCCCAAAATTGCATGTTTTGTGACAGCTAACATGAAGTCCCAGCGGAAAACGCGCCTTAAACTTAAGTTTACAACTATGTCCTTAATAACCATACGTACATATAACAGAACCATTCGCTGCATACTACTTAATGTCATTTACTCTTTGAGCATTAGGAATTGCTGTTTTAGATAGCATTGAAACGTCCGCCCGGTTGTTCACTAAATATCTTAGCTATTTTTCTGTCTACTAGTATGAGAAGATTTTGGTGTTGCTCACATTTCGCTGCCATCTCCAATCGCGAAGACTCTCCTAGTTTTCCTATGGTTTCCAGGGACGAGAGTTGTAGCACTTTTATGCTTATTCTCCAGTTTCCTGTGGTAATTGCAAACTGGTTCAGCATCATTTTCTTCCTTGGTGTTTGAAGGGTCTCATTGTTCCGCCCATTGACGATGCCTGGACGAACTTCTGCTTCGGGGATGGCTCCGCTGCAGTCTTCTCCACGGCCCCTGTGGTTGTCCTTTCGTTACTGCTTCCACCAGGAGGGTCAACTTCTGCATTGGCTCTCTCAGATCTGCTGTACTATCGTGGTTTGTCTTCTCCTTCACTATGGCTATCGACGTTTTGGACATTTCCAATATTTTGTCTGCATGCAGGACTAATCTGGACAAATGAGTCGTGTCACTGATGGCTAGGATACTTCTAACGTTATCCGGTAGTTGCTCTAAGAACAGTGTCTCTAATACGGTGTCACTGCATTGGCCGCTGACGAAGTTCGCAGCTTCTGCAGGAAATTCGTGGTTTTCGTCACCCATGTCATGTCTGTGCAGGAGTCGTCGTAGCTTTGACTTCAACGTTTCATCAAAAGAATTTATAATGCGCTGTTTTAATAACTCGTATTTGTCCATTGCGATTAGTGCCGCCAAAATATCTGACAAATGGCAGTATTGTTTGGTCCAAATTAGCTGCAACGTGTCCGTATTTTGCTTTATAGCTTGTGATTTTCGCGATTTCAAGACTTGCCCCGACTTGTGAGTACCGAATGATCGGTTCTCTTTGCAAAAGGAAGGAAGTTTCTCCATCCGCGCCGCATTTACTGATGCCTCACCCGCTGAGCCACGGTGGAAGGGATCACGTTCGACGTGGGGACACGTGAGCAAAGATAATGAAATTTAGCGGCGAAGGAGGTACGCCATCGTTAAGACTTTACGTTTTGGCTTTGTCTGCGGGAGATAAGGAGCAGACGGTCTTCTGCGAACGCTTATGCGAACTACAACGATCAATACTTTGCAAGGATATAACGAAACCTTGGAGAATTTCCTGTTCCTCATACGAATCGCAAGTACAATTGTAATCGTGTTTTCAAAAACCCACCTAATTACAAATATCTAGTGTTACGTTTTGCGACTGTGGAATTTAGGGATTTTGGGTTCCATGGCCATAGAGTGCTAAAGCACTTGCTCGTGGAGCGTGAAAAATAAATAAACACTTGTGGCTTTGTAAAACTGGAGTTTTATTTTCCGTTGTGAAACTGTAGTTTAAAAGAGGAGCTGTCAACCGGTTGTAGACTATAGTAATAACGAAGAATGAATTTCGAATGAATGAAAGTCGATTGAAAACTTCGTCGAGCTGCTGGTTTCTCCCTTCTCTTCGGTATTTAGGAATTCCCTCTCCAGGATGTTCCATCCAATCCTGGGTCTTCTCGCGGGCCGATTCCCATTCCGATTGGTTGGCGCTTTTTTCTCCCACTCTTGCTCTACCCCCGATCCTTCGTTAGTAGATGATGATGGTAGCGCTGGGTCACGGTGGAAGGGATCACGTTCGAGGTAGGGATACGTGTGCGAAAATAATTAAATTTAGCGGCGAAGGTGGTACGCAATCATTAAGGATTTACGTTTTGGCTTTGTCTGCGGGAGATAAGAAACCGACGGTTTTCTGCGAATGCTTATGCGAACTATAAACGATCAATACTTTTCAAGGAAATAACGGAACCTTGGAGAATTTGTTGTTCCTCATACGAAACGCGTTTTCAATTGTAATCGCGTTTTCAAAGACCCGCCTAATTACAAGTATCTAGTATTTGGCATCTGCGCTATAGCTATTAGTGTTTAAAGCCGCGTTTACATGATAAAAGGAGGGGGGGGGGGGGGCACGTAAGAGTTTGTTTAAATAAGCACACGAGGATTTCCAAGCAAGCACTGAATTATACTTTACTAGCATATTACAATAACGCGCAATTATAGAACCGCTGAGTATATCGGTATAGAACGGAGTAACGGAAGAAAGGAAACGAAAGAACGAAAGCCAAAAGCGAGTTTTCGCCGTGGAGCCGTTGTATTATACTTTACAGGAGTGTTAGTAAAACTATTCTTTCGCGTATGCGCAGTACGAGATGCGCTTGCCAGAGTCATCGCGCACTGATTATATAGAAAGATACTCGGTGTAGCGTTTGCAACCGGCCGCTACACTACTCCCCCTGCAGCGACCTTGTCGCAGAAGTCGCGAATTTTTAATTTGGGTTTACAATGCTTTGGCGTTATTTTCTGGTTTTCGTCAATATTATAGTCCGTATTACTATTTATACTAGTATTTATATTATCCACGCTTATATCTAACCTATTAATATTAGTTTCGAAGTATGCCGGTTTCAATCTTTCGGTGGACACAGAGACTTCCTGACCTTTGACTTTAATGTTAAATGTTTGATCTGATATCCGTTGTATGACCGGCTATAGGCGTTCCTGAGGTGGGTTCAATGGTCGTTTTGCTCTATCTACTCGTATAAGCACGTGTGGGCAGTCTTGAATGGTTTTACTTTCCGGTGATGCGATGTTGGAAGTGGTTCTGTAATCTCATGAGTTGTCTAAATTTTTCAGCGTGAGAATGCGATATCGGTTGTTTCTCTAAATCTAAGAAGAATTCTCCAGGCATTCGAAGGTTTAAACCATAAACGAGGTCTGCTGCAGTAGCTTTTAAGTCTTCCTTGAAACATGTTCGGGTTCCCAGCACAACTGTGGGCAATACAGTTACCCAGTCGTTTACACCGTGACAAATTATGTATTTCTTTAATGATCTATGCCACCTTTATATTAAGCCATTTCCTTTTGGATGGTATGCGGTACTTCTGATTCTTTTTGTGCCGAGCAGGTGCGATATGCTGTAAAACAATTAGGACTCAAATTGTGTGCCCCTATCTGTAGTGATTGTTTCGGTGCTCCGAAGCGTGCGACCCAGGTGGCGCAAAAGGCTGTTGCGATATTGTCTGCGTTAACATCATTTAACGGTGTCGATTCTGGCCATTGTGTAAATCTATCCATCATCGCTAGGCAATACCTGTACCCCAGATTTTCTGGTAATGGACCGATTATATCGATATGAACATGCTGGAAACGTGAATTTGGCATTTCTATGTGGATAGGTGTATCTTTTGTATGGCGATGAATTATGCTTCTTTGGCAGCTTGAGCATGTTCTAACCTATTGCATGACATATTTCCTGATTGCTGGCCAAATAAATTTTTTTATTAGCGTTGCCAGCGTGCTTCAGACGCTCGGATGTGACAAAGTATAAACGACAGCAAAACTACATCTCCTTAACGATGCAGGTACGTAAGGGCGTACATCAAGTCCTGTAACATCGCAATATAATGTATCATTTGCGTCGGCGACATGGATTTTCATAAGAATCAACGCTGTTTTGGACGGTTTTTGCAGTATCTCTTGTAATTTTGAGTCCGTTTTCTGTGCTTCAATTATTTCCTTTGTGGTGACAATAACTGGCATCTGAATTTCGTCTATTCTTGAGAAAGAATTTTGTTCTACGTTGTATGTGCCCATAATATATTGGCTGTTTGTAGTGTACTAACCAATTAAATCTATTTGTCAAAGTTGTCTAGGCGATGCTTTGCTGCACTTCTGATGAAATGCATATATTTATGGTTTATGGTCTGTTTTGATAACTACCTGCCTTTGTTCTATTAAACGACGGAAAAGCTTTATACTGTCATACATTGCTAGTAGCTCACATATGTGCTATACATTTTCTGTGTATCACTGAGCTATTTCGAAGAAAATGCTATTAGTTGCCACGTACCTCCATGATTCTGCTGCATTACTGATCCAACTGCAGTGTCCGATGCATCACTATATATTTCTAGTGATGCAATTCCTCTGGGCATGCCAATAACGTTGCGTCTGCTAATTGTTTTTTTACACTTCTGGATGGCTGTTTGTATTACCATCGTCCACTCTATCAGTATTTTATCTTTCTTCTTTGCGCCTTTTAATAAACTGTTTAGTGGTGCTTGTGTTTCCGCGGCGTCCTTCATACATCCTCTATAAAAATTTATGATCCCTAGAAAACGATGCAATTCCGCAACGTTTTTAGGTTTCGGATATTCCAAGATACTTCTCACTCCGCTTTCTAATGGTTCAGTGCCATCTTTCTTGATGCATTAACGCAAATATTCTACTTCTTTTGCGCCGAGAACACATTTAGCGACGTTAATCGACAGTCCATGCTGTTGAAGCCGAGTGAAAACTGTTTTGAAATACAGCTCGTGTTTCTTTGGCGTTTTCGATGCGATAACGACATCGTCTATATAACAACGAGCATACCGTAAATCTCTTAGGATTGAGTCCATTCTAAGCTGAAATGTTTCTGCCGCGTTACATAACCCGAATGGCATAACGTTAAATTCGTATAGTCCAAAGGGTGTTCTTACGGCCGCATTTTGCCTATCTTCTGATGCCACTGGTATTTGATTGTAGGCTTCAGCTAAGTCTAGCGTAGTAAAAATTGTGGCTCCTTGTAACCTATACACAAAATCGTAAATGTGAGGAACCGGACACCTGTCAGGTGTGGTTACGTGGTTCAATCTCCTGTAATCTCCGCATGGTCTCCATTCACCGTTCTTCTTGGGGACCATGTGTAGTGGCCTGGCCAAATGGCTACGTGAAAGCGCACAGATACTTTCAGCCAGCATTTTCTCAAATCCCGCCGTTGCACAATTATATTTGCCTGGCGTGAGTCGACATGCAGGCTTGGCTACTGGTGGTTTTGTTGTAATTATATGATGTTGTACGTCGTTCTGAATTGGCTTTTTTCCTGTTGGCATAGAAATTTTCAAAAATTCTTTTAAAAACGTCATATATTTGTTCTTACTATCGACCGTGGAAATTGAAGTATAACGAACCGCTGCAATGTGCCCTGTCGTCTTTTATCGCGTAATTCCATCTTGTAGCTGTTTATTCTTAAGGTTTACCAATAGATTAAAGTGTCAAAGAAAGTCTGCCCCCAAAATTGAATGTTTTGTGACGGCTAACATGAAGTCCCAGCGGCAAACGCGCCTTAAACCTAAGTTTACAACTATGTTCTTAATAGCATACGTACATATAACAGAACCACTCGCTGCATACAACTTAATGTCATTTACTCTTTGTGCATTACGAACAGCTGTTTTAGGTAGCACCGAAACGTCCGCCCCGGTGTCAACTAAATATCGTAGCCTATTTTTACTGTCTACTAGTGTGAGTTGATTTTGGGGTTGCTCATCCTTCGATACCGTCTCCAATCGCGAAGGCTCTCCTAGTTTCCCAGTGGTTTCCATGTACAAGGTTTGTAGCACCTGCTTGCTTTTTCTCCGAATTTCCTGTGGTAATAGCAAACTGGTTCAGCGTCATTTTCTTTCTTGCTGTTTGAAGGGTCTCATTGCTCCGCCTATTGACGATGCCTGGACGAACTTCTGCTTCGGGGACGGCTCCGCTGCAGTCTTCTCCATGGCGCCTGTGATTATTCCTTCGTTACTACTTCCACCAGGAGGATCAATTTCTGCATTTGCTATCGCAGATCCGCTGTACTATCGTGGTGTGTCTTCTCTTCCACTATGGCTATCGACGTTTTGGACATTTCCAATATTTTGTCTGCCTGCAGGATAAAAATGGAAAAATCAGTCGTACCACTTATGGCTAGGACACCCCTAACGTTATTCGGTAGTTGCTTTAAGAATAGTGCTTTTAATACAGTGTCACTACATTGGCCGCCGACCAAGTTTCGCAGCTTCTGCAGGAAATTTGATGTTTTTTTGCCGCCCACGTCGTATCCGCTAAGGAGTCGTCGTAGCTACGACTCCGATGTTTCGTCAAAGGAATTTATAATGCGTTGTTTTAATGTCTCGTATTTGTCCTACGCGTGTGGTGACGCCAAAATATCGGGCACGAATCGCAATATTGTTTGGTCCAAACTAGCTACAACGTGCCTGTATTTTGCATTATTGCTTGTGATCCTCGCGATTTCGAGGCTCGCTTCTACTTGAGCGTACCAAATAGTCGGGTTCTCTTTCCAAAGTGTCGGCAACTTTTCCATCCGCGTCGCGTTTACTGATGTCTCATCCGCGTTGTGGGATGCCGTCGTATTGAGTTTCGATGCTTCGTCACTCATTTCGTCGTCGCTTTCTCTTCCTTTGGGTGGACCGCTTGGCAGCATCGAGTTTAACGTCCCTTTCTCCGTCTCTTTCTTTCCGGTAGCGCCGCGTGGCCACGTTAATTTTCCTGTAGCGACGCTTTTTCAATCACGTCGTGGTCACCATTTTTTCTGTGGAAACCGCTAGTGAATTTCTCACAGAAAATACTTCATTAAATGATAACATGAAGTTCTTCAATCAGGCAACGAAATATACTTTATTTTATAATACCACAATGATGCGTACTTATAGAGCCGAAGGAACCAATGAGATCGAATGAGTGGGAGAATTAGATCGTTTCGGCAGAGAAAACAATTTTGTACCGGCCGGTAGCAAATGCTACACAGAGTTTGCCGTCTATGTATCTAATACGCGATGGCGCCGCCAGGCGCATCTCGTACCGCACATTTGTGAAAAGCAGCTTTGGAAGCGCCTTTGTAACATAAAATTAACAGTTTTCGTCTAAACGCTCTCATTGGTTCTTTCGGCTATAGAAGTAGTGGACGCGTCGTCGTTTTACTATAACATAAAATATATTTCTCTGCCTGATTGAAAAACCGTGTGTTGTCACTAAAGAAACATTTTCTGTGAGAAAATCACTAGAGGTTTCCACGAAATTAATCTGTTAGAAAAAGTAGCGAGGTGTACACGCACGTGATTGTAAAGCGAACATTAACTACTTAAATATATCTTCTTTCCTTATTAAACTTTCTTTCGTGATTATATTACCCAAAACTCAACAGGTCATGGGCCCAGTGTCCTATCGACTGCGCCAATTAATTAAATTCATAAACGTGAAATCGGGAAAAGTGAGGTTAGTATCGCAAGTGCCACGTGGTCGATAAAATTACAAAAATGAATCTAGGAAGAATCGCGCATATACAAAAGCTTGATAACACGAACCATATAATCTGAAAAGTTCAAATGAAAAGTGTTCCAATATTTAACGGTTTATTGGACTATGTCAACGGAAGCGTGCCGAAAGCTGAACAGAACCACGACGAGTGCACGACGAAAGATGAAACAGCCTTAGATATGATTACACTATGCATACAAACGAACCAGTACTGTTAAATAGAGCAGTGTGTTGAATAACTCAGCTTCTCCTTAACGTAGGTTCGTATATTGAGGGAGAGGGATTATATAATCGTAAGAGAGTTTTTAGTTTCTGACCGATGGTTTCTCGTCGGCATTTTATTTACGAAAAAAACAAAAAACTCTATACCTGTTTTTAAGAAAAGAAAAAAAAACCAAAAATAGTTTTGAAAACTCCGTTGTTGCGGGGGTCTCGGCCTCCGGTTGTGTGGGCGGTTCGGTGGCCTGAAACAAAAGAACGACGGTACAGTTATAAAAAAAATACGTAACCGTAAACGTTCTAACACGAGTTATGTTCGCACACGCCAGACAACGCAGATCGTGCTGGACGAGGAACAGAATCTCTCTGCAGATGCAGGTAGATGCGTGGAATGTACTATCGACGTTCTCCAAACGAGAACGGAGCCGACCGGAGAGTATCTTACTCCTGGCTGTGGATACTTAAACAGTCGGTTGCCTCGAACGGGTCTCAGCTAGTGGAGGCCGTAAGTCTCCAAAAGGTTGACTCCGTGACCAAGGAGAATCACGGCTACTAGGAATAACTAGTGTCGGAGGGCCGATGACGGTACCCTATCTCAAGTTTCCGTTCTCTTAGGCACTACCAAAACGTGGAGGCCGAAGAATTATTCGCGAGCGTGTAACTCAACGTCCACCGCACAAGTGTGCGTCTATACGTCACACTGGCGGTTCAAATGGTCGCGGTCACAGCACACTTCCAGCGGAGTCCGTTTTCTATTTAAATAAAAGAAACTTTTTCACGTTGGCATGGGGTGAGGAGTGCACAGTCAATCAGAAACTCGCACAGAGTGAACTCCGGTGCCCCGTTGTAGAATAGCAACTCGACTAGCACTCGAAGCGAATTAACGAATCCGATGAGTTGAATTGCAGTTATCGTATAAAACGACTACCGCAAAATGCGTACTGCTGGCGGCGTTCTCGTACGATAACTTCGTAGCGTCATCAAGCCGATGGAAGAACAGATCGCAAGGAAAGGTAAGGATTCGGAATATAACACTTCGGGAGCTCATGAGTTACCCGTCTACTCTCATCGAAGGGGAGCAGTCAAATTAAAAGATACGCGCACAGCGAGCTACTCTGTGCGACTGGGGAGCCGCTCAGTTGTCTGCGGCGCTTACATGGCACTGATCTACTATCCTTGTTTGTCTAACTCTTCTTCCCCCTCTCTAATGCTCTGGTGTCCGATGCGTTCTCGAATAGTCTTTTCAGATCGGAGGGGGCTCAACCGACTCCGCGTGTACACGATGATGATGTGCATGTGGACACGAAAACAATCAATGTCGCCGTTGCGGTTCTCATTCGACCCGTGGAGGAGCCAAAATTGTTTTAGGCACGTACACCAGCCGAACACGTGTTTCGCGACCGATAAATAATTTCGGGAAAATGCAACGTCTTTTAACATACCGCCCCCTTGCACCGTCTGTGCAACTACCGGAGGCAGTAGTTTGAACGCGGGACTCGAAACAGTAACTTAGTTCGATTCAAGCAAGAAGTAGAGAGGAAGAGAGGGTGACGAATTAGTAAAGTTACAATTAAAGAAAATTGAACTTTCTGTGTCTTTTGGGTCGTCGTGGCGCGCATGGCCATGTATCTTAAGTTTGTCTCCAGGGCCATGGAGAAAGCAGTTTTTGCCAAATCGGCGCATTGCACCGCTGGGGCCGCAGGTTGAGCGGTACCACGTTTTTTGCGTGGCCGCCTGCGCTTCCCGGTCCGGCTCGTCGTGGAGGCGCTGCCAGGCGTGTTAGCGGGCGATCCGCCAGGATGGTCCCGCCGGTAACGCGGACGGGCTGGCTACGGGTGGATGAAAGGCGAGTGGCAGTGCTGTAGGAGCGGAAGGTTGAACCAAGAGTAGAATAATATTCCGCTTCTCTTGGAGTGCGTGAGAGAAATTTGTTACTTACGATCGGTAGTGGCGTCGCTGTAACTTAAAAGTATCAGCCGGCCGCGATCATTCCACCAGAGGCTATACCAGCCTTCGGGGACCGCGTAGCGAAATTCCCTTGATTTCTCCGCACTTGCAGGCATGTGTAATACGTCCGCACCGAAGCGCAGGACGACTTCGTCCTCCTGAGGCTGAAGCTCGGTTGATGCCGGGCTGGACAGAGTTTCCCAGGTGGTGGCTCCCAGAAGCAGGCACGGATCAAACGTGTCTCTGATCACTTGATCGTTGACCATTCCGGTGACCAACTGATGTCTCGTGTCCGAATATGCATGACATCGGGCATCGTCTTCGGTAGCCTCACCTCAGCGGTGGGGTACTTTCCCCCTCAGCGTGAGTGAGATAAAGTGTACATCTCCTCTTCTCGTCTTACCTGGATACAGGGGCGGGGGCGACGGGACTTGCGACCGTTAGGATGCCTATCGCTAGATGGTTTCCCTCAGTTTCGTTTATTCCCCTTTTTTACCGAATTACCCTATTCAGTACTTCCCCGCCGCACCGTTTGCCGACGCTTGGAATGGTTCATCTACGGGTAATTTACACAGGCGCGTAATGGGCCATATATAGGTGGATTACTGTGTGTGTAGTTTAACTACGCGCACATTACCGTTTCTACCCGGGAAGTCTTCCTCAATTCGTCCCACTTCTCATTGATTAGGGGGGGGGGGGGTTGTGCACTAGGACAAGATCTCCTGGATGCAGTTGCATTTCCATGGTTTGCCGTTTGTAGCGATTCTGGAGATGCGTGAGATAATCTCGTGACTAATGTCTCCAGAGTTGCTCGTCGAATTTTTGTATCGCCCTCCAGCGTGCTAACCGCTAGAAGTTTTCATTTTTCTTGGACTTCGCTAGAAGCGCATTTAACGGACCTCCAGTTAAGAAGTGTCCGGATGTGAGAGCTGCATCATCATCCGGACTGTCACTCAAGGGGGCGATCGGGCGTGAATTAAGACTCGCCTCGATCTTGCAGAGCCGAGTCTGCATTTCATCTCCTGTCGGAGTGAACTGTCCCATGATGTGTTTCAGGTGATGTTTCACCGAATTCATGGCGGCTTCTTGCAGACCACCGAAATGCGTGGCACTAGCGCGACTGAATTTCCACTTTATACCATTGAGACCACACTGGTACTGCAGTTCCGGCGAAGCGCATGCTTCGCGGAAACGTGTCTGCAGTTCTTGGTCTGCACCGACGAAGTTCGTCCTATTGTCACTAAACTTGCAGGACGGGATTCCACGTTCGGCTACGAATAGGTCCAGCGCGGCTGAAAACAAATTCGTCGTGTAATCGTGGACGAGTTCGATATGGATAGCTCTCGTTGCGTAGCAGATAAACACTGCTATGTACGCTTTGTGAGCCGTGCTTCCTCGGCCAGCGGAGTCGCGGACACAGTAAGGTCCTGCGTAATCTACTACGCAATTAGAGAGTGCTCTAGCCGGTCGGCAGAGCTCCGGGATCAGCTCCTGCATGATTTGGCTGGTGATTTGACCATTCCACCTTACGCACTTCATACAGGGGTGAATCACCGTTCGCACTGCACTGCGGCAGCCAAGGATCCAAAATTGCTGCCGTACAGTGTACATGGATAACTGTAAACCTCCGTGTAACATATTGATGTGGCACTGCCTAATTATGAGTGAAGATACATAATGTTTAGGCAGAATTATCTGATGTTTAGTTTCCCATTCGGTAACCGAATTCTCCAACCTTCTACCGACTCTCAAGACGCCTTTTGCGTCGAGGAACGGGTTGAGGCTTTTTAATGAAGATTACGTAGGAATTTCCCAATGATTTTCCAAGCAACGGTACTCTTCCGCGAAATGCGTACACTGTAGGTGTCGAGCAATACGCTCAGATGCAAGTTGCAACTCCGACGAGTCGACTATATCTTTGACAACTGACCTTTGATCACCATGCAAACGCCTCCGTACTCGAAGACAGTATGCGGTGAGGTGGAGTAGCTTCCTCCATGTCTAAAATCGGAACAGGAACTCCCTTTCCGACTTCGGAGTTGCTACGTAGGTACGCGCGGAGTGCGCACCTTCCTCGGTCATTACGGAGACAGGCTCAGCTGGCCACTTTTTCTCCGTTTGTCTGAGCCACGTCGGTTCAGACGTCCACAACTCCGACTGAAAGAGTTCCACGGCCTCTGAGTGTGTTCGCCGAGACGTGCTTGTCCCACTGGATTTTCTCCAACCATTGGAACTGCATCAAAATCTTCGCGCGAATCACAATCGGGGATAACTATCCGAGCGAATCGTACAGTTTTGCGATCTCCGAGAACAAAGTGCGTTTCGTAATTGGAGTCGCTGTCGGTTGAAACCGGAGCAAATTCAAATAAAAATAATCTCCCAACGGGATCCAACGCAGGCCCAATACCCTTAGTTCGGAGTTGTCGGACAAGGTAAGGTCAACCGCGTATGAATGGGATCTATGGGGGATATTCCTCAATAACTCTGGTGAATATCCAGCTCATTTTCTCAAATGAAACCGACCACGTTGCAAGAGATCGCACACTTGCCTGCGGATCTGCTCTAACAACGGTTTGCTTTGGAGTTTCCAAAAATATGTCATGGACATATATGTTCTTCTCGAGGATGAGGGCGGCGAGAGGAAACCTATCACCATCCTGCGCCTTCAACTCAAGGAGGGTTCGCATCGACAAGTATGGCGCACAAGCCGCACCGTATGTGACGGTATTCAACTCAAATTCGGTTCAAGACGGTAATTCTCTCGATTGCCGGATCACGCCAGAGGATGCATTGAAAGCGACGGTCCTCGGGGGCCACGAGAATCTGTCGAAATATTTTCTCGATGTCCGCTACTACCACGTATTGGTGCAAACGCTACCCCGACAATACCGAAGTAATGTAGTTTTGTAGCTTCAGACCTACGTGGAGGACATCGTTTAACGAGCAGCCGCCCACTGTACCGCTGGAAGCGTTAAAAACTACTCGTAATTTGGTAGCAACGCTATCCGTGCGGGTGACCGCACGATGCGGGATGTAGAGTTGCGATCTGTCAACTGACTTCAGACGAGTCATGTGACCGAGCGACTCATACTCCGCGGAAAACTCACTGTATTCTCCTACGAGTGTCGGGTCCACGTCCAACTTTTTCCTCAATCGCGAGAGAGCAGAGAGCGCTATGTGAGAGGATCCTGCCAGCTTCTCATTCAGTCTCGAATTGTTAACGGGCAGTCGGACAATAAACAGTCCTATCGCATCTCGAGCGACGGTGTTTGCGATGTTAGCTTCGCATTCTTCCTCATCCTTGGTACGAACCAATTTTGAGAGCACCTCCTCCAATTCCCAAAAGCGTCGTACCGCTGCATCGAGCGATTCAAGTGCGTGGCAATGCAGCGTACTAATGCTTCGGTTGGTGGAGGTGGAGGCGCTTACGGGTCCTGTGATTACCCAGCCGAAAGCGGTCTCTTGGACGATCGGACCGTTAGCGGTAATTCGATGGAATCCTCGTCGAATTATTCTCGCAAACAGTTCTGCGCCTATTAACACCTCGATAGGGTAGTTAGACGCAGAGTTTGGATCCGCCAAGTTCAATTCGCGTAGTACTTCATAGTCGAGCACGCGAATCGAAGGTGGAACGTACGACGTAATCTTCGGTATGACGTAAGCGCCCGCGGAGAATACACGCGAGCTGTCATATTGCGAGCTAATCGTCCTACGCACGCTGTGCGAGATAGTCTTCGGCTGTCCCCCTCCTAAGCCAGATACAGTGGCTAGAGATTTCCTCCACGAAAGCCGTAGGTCATTAGCCAGGCTCGCGAAGATGAAGGACGCCTCGGACCCTTGGTCAAGTAGTGCACGTGGAAGACGTGTCGTTCCATCCTTGCCATACACGAGCAATCGGTTGGGAATCCGTCGCTGGCGTCGGTACCGGCTCACTGGCATGTTCCAGGGCATACGTACGCGTTTCCAGGAATTTCATCAGCTGTTTAAAAGTTGGAAATTCCCTGGTGTGGCCAAGCGACTGTTCCCTCTCCCAATTCAGTGCGGGGTCCAGCTGGTTTTTTACGATAAGCAGTGCACTCTAGTGTTCCACCGGTAAATGCAATGTCTTTTAACAAGTAAAGTCATATAAAGAAGGCGAGCACCTCGAAGGAAGTTTTGGATACACTCAAAGATATTTATGAATCGAAGGGGCCTATGAGATAATGCGTGCTTCTTAATAACCTGTATCATCTAAGAAAATCTGGAGACAGAGGTATGTCTCAATACATAGAAGAGTTTGTTAGGATAGCGGAACAGCTGAAAGACTGTAATATGAAATTACCAGACAATTTGCTTTCTATCTGGCTTTTGAATTCACTTCCAAGTGATTACAAAAAATGAGCATAGCCATCCAGTCAAGAGATGAGATGCCGAGCTTGCAGGAATTGAAAACGAAGCAGTTCAAGGAGGAAGCAAGGAAACGACAGAGCACAAGCGAACTAGAGCCAGAGAAGGAAGAGGATGCTTTAGTATCCAAGAGAAGAGGAGCGTATAAGAAAGCACAACCAAAGGAAAGTATCCAAGCGACACAAGGCAGGAAAGGCCCCAAATGTTATAATTGCGGAAAGTTGGGACATATAAGCAAAAATTGCAAATCTAGAGTAAAGACAAAAATCAAAGCGAACAGAGAAGATGCAACGACAACGACTGCTTTCAATACTACTTTCCGGAGATGAAATGTATGGTGCCTGGATAGTGGCGCAACAAAACACATATGTAATAATATTAAAAGATTCAACAATTTGAACAGAAATGGAACAAACCTCTATCCGGGCTAAAGCAAGCGGGTCGTAAATGATACCAAATACTAAACAATTACTTAATTAACCTAAGATTTGAAAACACTGAAATAAATCCGTGCGTATATGTAGACTGTAGAGAAAATCACGACACTGTGATAGTTGTGTATGTTGAGGACTTATTAATCGCGCCCGTGAATTTACCAAATATTTTAAAAATAGAACACGAATTAGGCCGTAAGTTTAAAATGAAACACCTAGGTAACGTAAAAGATACACTTGGTATCTGTACGCGCTTCGTATAAATTGCGAAAATCCCTCGGTCGATAACCTACTATCTCGTTACTAAGCTACACCATCTAATCACCGATAAAAGCGCCGCACTCATTATAATCACCAGTTCGAACCGTTGCCGCTGTGTGTATGCCAAAGCAATTCGGTGTGCGCGATTACAGGCGACAGACAGCGACCAAAACTTATCTCAAGTTCGAGTATCTTAAATTCATCAAAGTACCTTGCACCGCGACTTATTATAATTAACGTAATTATTTATTTCAACACACGTTCTGTAAGACAAGTCATTGTTAATGCATAATAAGTGCCAGTAGCTGTGTCGTTCTCCTTCTCCTCGAAGCCCACGTCTTTGAAACGACGGAATCCACGCCGTAAGTTACGAATCACCAATATCCATCCCCAAACATTTGGTCCTTCGAGCCAGATTGGAATTGAGGATAAACCGGTAATCGTCAACCTCAAATCAACATATAACTCGTCAACGGCCATGAGTAACCTTGAAGAGTTGCTGCACCGACAAACACAAACGTTACGAACAATTGATCGCGCGCTTATCAATTTCAAAAAGCCCGGTCAAGCCAAAATGACCGCTGCGACTACTCAAAACCGGATGGCGATATTAGAAGAGGCGTACATGCAAAGCCAAGAGCTGGATGCGAAGATTGCAGCCTACATCGACAAAGAGACGAAGTCCAGCTTGCCTTATTTCGTCGAGAACCAATTCATGGAGTCCGAAGAGCGTTATCAAGAGGCCCTTGACCACATGGCGGAGGTCCTCGTCAAGGTCGCGCCTTCGCTGCAGCCTACAACAGTCAAAGCAAATTCAAATGCGACGATGTCAAAGCCAACGGTTTATCTACCAAGGATTGAACTGCCGACCTTCGATAGCACCTTCACCGAGTGGGACAGCTTCCGCGACCGCTTCACCTCTCTGGTAGAAAATAATGATCCTTCATCGAATGTTGAGTGCCTCCAACTTTTAAATTCGTCGTTAACGGGTGAAGCCAGCCGAGCCGTGATTCACCTTCCTATAACCGACAAAATCTTTGACATTGCGTGGAAGACCATAACGTCGCGTTACGAAAATAAACAACGGTTAATTTCAACTCATTGAAATACTTTGTTTTCGCTCCTGCCCGTTGCGGCCGAAAACACCCACGTTCTTCGTGCGTTATGCGATGGAATTGTAGCGGCTGGCCGTACAAATGAAAGCAACATTTGGCGTGCAAACAGCCAGCATGGTTTATGACTTGCGCACCTGGAAAGCTATTTTTGAGGAAACCTTTTAGTTTCTTTCGGCGCATGTGTTTTCCAGTAAACTTTCTAGAACTGCCTCAATAGCGAATTGCGGGCGTCATAAACCAGGTATTTCCAGAAGGGTCACGGCGCAAGGCCTGGCGGCCCGCGACTGGGCGAGATAGAATAACGGTCCCTGAAGGAAATTCCGCTGCGTTGCCAAAACGAAGACATTCGTACACCCCCACCGAATCACCTTGCCCTTCCGAAAGAAACGCGTGGAAGGCGCAAGGAAGAGGCGGTGACTAAAAATTAGAATTGGCCAATCAGGGTAAAAACAGAAGTTACCTTGGCGAGAAAATAACGCGACGAAGTTAGTCTTGAGAAAACCGTCGCCTACGACTCGACTCGCGAAAGACAACAAATAAAAGACTTATACATATACCCACCGACATCTGTGGTTATCATTTCGTGTGAGTACGCAGATAGAAACCTATCCCTTCAGAATCAACATATCGCTTGAAATGCTGAAAAATTTAAACCGACCGGTCGATAGGTGGGATGACATGATCGTTTTTTGGGAGTGCAAAAATTAGATCGCGCATTGCGAAAGGCTTGGGAATTTCATCTTAGCGAAGCGACCGAGTTTCCCACATACGCTGAACTTGATGCGTTCTTAAAGAAAAGGATTCGCGCACTCGCAGCAATGCCTAATGCTAAACGCGACAAATCGGGCGACATTGATAAATACAAACAATTTAAACCGAGAGCGATTTCAGAGCTAAACTAACCCATTCCGCGATGTCTCCAAATGTTATGTCTCCCGTTTGTCAACAAACTCACTTAATATACTGTTAATTAGAGTTGTGTGTTAGAGAACTTCACTGCTCGTTAACAGAGATTCGGATATTGAGGGAGAGGGATTAAGTAACCAAGAGAGAGTTTTGAATTTTGGCCGACAGTTTCTCGTCGGCCGTTTATTTATAAAAATAAAAAATAAAAAAAATCGCAATATAAATTTAAAACAAAAAAAAACAAAAAAAGTGAAACAAGCGTCTCACTACTGCGAGGGTCTCGGCCTCCTGATGAGTGGGCGTTTAGGTAGCCTGAAACAAAAGAACGACGGTGCAGTTATAAAGAACTACGTAACCGTAAGCGTTTTAACACGAGTCACAGACGAGGTACAGGATAGACCTATCATCTTATGGGACTTCGTGTCACCAGCTCTGAAATACCGACCTCGAAAAAAATTCGTGTGTTTCATACGTCCTCTGCGTTTTAATGCGGTGAGTGTAAGAAATACCTGTGGAAATGTCGCTGTCGACGACAAAGTCAATAGACTTAAGGCGGTAGTCCCAGGCATGGCAGAGAGTTGACTTTACCGACAAAATGGGCCAAAAATATGGGTTTGCCTGATACAACTTTTCGTCCTTATATGAGAGAATTTTGGCTCGAAATAGGGCTCATTCCAAAGAAGAGGCTTCAACGCAACGTGGTCAGGTAGTCTTGTGGTCACATTATGTTGACATGTATTAATTTGAGCGTTGAAAATCGGTGCAAAAAGTGACAGCTTGACAGCTGTCGAATCTAAGCATTTTTTTGATACGGAGCGAAAGATATGCATGCAATGAATACCTGACCACGTCGCGTTGAAGTCTCCCCTTTCGAATGAGCTATCGTGCGACTCAAAAGCTTCACATATAAGGACGAAAAGTTGTATCGCGTGAAGGCATGCGTTTTCGGATGAATTCGCCATATTGACGATAAAACAGAGCAAAATACGTATCAAGTTTAGTTCAGCTGTTATGCACGAGGGGCACCTAATCATAAAGACCAAATGAAAGTTGGCTGGGACTGGAGTTGTAGCCGATGTACTACTGCATTCAACTCTGCCTATACGTGTGTCGCCGACGCTTTCCTCCCGTAAAAGGTTACCGCACGTTTTGCTGTGCGCTCGGCAAGCGGCACCGTGATTTGTTTACGGAAAAGCAAAACAAGCAGCGATACCTTTTAGACGCAACGCAACGCAGCGCGTCCACGACACACGCATAGGCGGAATTCAATGTAGTCCTACCATCATTTTTTTTACATTTTGAAAAGTAGTATGTATTGTAACGTGTTGGAGAATGTTTTCGGATTTTTTTATCGCAAAACTTAGGTATAACATATGGAAACTCTACACTAATATGAAAAATGCAGATTTCGTTGTGAAGCTGTAAAAGTACTATTTTCATATTTTTATGGTAACAACATATTATTATAGCCATTAGCCCAATTTTTTTAAATTTTTTGGAAAAGTGAACCGTAGTTATAAAAATCAAAAACCAATCTTTTTGAAATAATTCGGGCGAAAAAGCAATCTTCACTTTACATTTTTATATGATCTTTATGCAGTGACTGCGTTACGTGATTTTTAATATTTCTATATTCGGAAGAACAATATATAGAGCCGACTCTCGATTATCCAGGGGCCAGACCTCAACCGAATAAACAAATGGCCAGTTAATCTGACAGCATGTTTTATACATTATTATGTATATACCAAAAAATTAATATTTAATATATTCATAATGTTTAATATTTATACACACGTATATACATACGGTACGTACATTCAGTCACACCATCTCAATATAATATAATGCTAGATAATATGTATGTAATATTTGTTTAATGTCATTTTTCACAAAAAATGTTGGTAATCTTTTCTGTTTCTTTTATTTCGTTTTATTCGTTAATGTGATGTCACGCCACCTTCTCAAAAATGATATGTCAGTTGCTGATGAATCTTCTTCCTGTTCAACATACTTCGTCGCACTTACAAGTGTAATCTTTCCTTTTGCGTGACTCACTTTCTCATCTCTATCTATATTTTGAGAAGTGCGGAATACTGTACTCAGAGATTTAGTACGAATGGAAAAAAAATTAATATGAGTTTGCGTATTTAAACAATTACAAATACATGTGACAATAATTACGCAAGAAAGTGTATAATTACAGAATATTTCATATCAACAAAAATGTGGCCGGATAAAACGGAGGCCGGTTCAAATGGGGCTGGATAATCGGGAGTCTATTGTAAATAGAAGTTGTAAATTCAGTTAACTGAAACTATTTCATATATTTATATTTTGAAGTTGGAAAGATAATTTTAATGATTGGATTGACAGAATGACTACGAGTTCAGACTGTAAACCCATACTTAACATTCTCGTCATAAGTTCGTTATTCATTTATTCGTAACTATACAATATGCCAATAAGTGGCAATAATTACAAAACATATTAAAGTAATTTTAAGAATATTTTACTCTGAAGTATACGCAGAAATAATTTCGCAGCACATTTTACGTGATTATCTCTCTAGCCACGGATTCTTCTACTTACGAGTATTACTTAGTATTTGCTAGATCAAATAAATGTATGAAATGACACCACACACCTGTACTTCAATCCAATCATATTTATTAACGATAAGTACTATTGAAATAGATTTATTTTATTTATTAGGTGTCAGAGAAGCTAAATGATTCTATAATTAACAAATCATATGAAAAATAAATCTATGGAAGCAATCTGAATTGTCATGTAGTTATGAATTTAAAAAAAAGATATAGGGAAAAAAGATTAATTTGTGCGCGGCGCAAACTCACGACCAAAATAACCAATATAAGATTCACAGGCAGAACCCAAAACCACTCTGCCAATGTATTCAGTGAAATCGTTTTTTCTATTTTAAGATATACTGTGGGGAAATAGTGTCAGTTGACTGAATCTATTCTTTTTGTTATCTATATATTATTCTTCCAGGTGTATAACTATTAAAAAGCACGTATGGTATTCACTGCATGAAAAACATAAGAATATAAAGTATGGAATGCATTTTCGCGCGAAATACATCGACAAAATTGATTTCTAATTTTTTTAACTACAACGCATAATTCCAAAAAATCTGAAAGATATTGGGGACAATAGATATAATAATATGTTGTTATCGTAAAAATATAAAAGTAGTGTTCTTACAACATCACTACGAAATCTGCATTTTTCAGATTCTTTTAGGGTTTTACATTTTGTACACCTAAACTTTGCAATAAAAAAATTCGGAAAAATTCTCTAACATTTATCACCATATTTCTAATATGTCAGATTTTTCTCAGAATTTTTGCTTGCCATTAAATGGGACAAATATGGCAAAAACTGATATTTCATTTCGTCCCCATTACTACCCCCCAGATCGAGATAGAGGGTTGAAACTTGGTGTGAAATCTTTTCTTTGGCTAAGTTATCAAATGGTACATCAAAAGTCTAATTTGGTTCAAGGGCAGTTTTGACCCCCTTATCCGGCTATACTTTCTAACTTGTGCGGGGCGCGAACTGGCGACCAAAATATTTCATACGGATTTCATTGTCGGACCACAAAGCATTCTCATGCTATCGTTGCGTTGAATTGTCACGGCGGCAATGCGGCAACCCTGTCTATGATTCTTGGCAACGCTGCTGCCTCTTGACGATTTCTCCCCTTGCCGCGATGACGCACAATAAACAGCTGTGAATTACTCTACGCTTTCGTGAAGGAAAACGATAGTGGCTCCGCCTCGTATTCGTCAGGTAGCCACATGCTTGTAGAAAATGATCTTACTGTAACGATATCTATCATGCCTACGAAATCTGTGACGTCACGTGTTGGGACTACCCCCTTAAGTACATCGTTCTCCTTCCGCGTCACGAAGAAGTCTGTTTGACCACTATACACGGTGTCCCATTTAAATAAATCTATTTAAAAATTTTGTAAACCACAAATCATGCCAAAAACTGTTTCAGACAAATGTCGAATAGTTTTTAAAAAGTACACAATGTAATAACAGTTATTTTTTCCAAGTAGATGCGAAGAAAAAGAAATTGTGCAGATTATATGCACACTCTGTGCCTATAAAACAAATATAACTATGATTTATCTTCGTACATTTTGTAATACTTCACAGTAAGGTTATCAATACATAGATAAAATTTTTCTAGAAAAAGATAAGCAAAAATCCGAGCTCACTTAATTAATTTTAATTTCTTTGCACGGCCCGAGTATATTTTTATAATGTAGCTATCAACTTACAAAATTAATTACGTCACTGCAATGTTATAATTATATGCTCGGAACCATTATTGCAGAAGAAAGCTTAAACTTCTGATAAATTTCTAGAAGCTTGTAATAAAAAATATAAAACCATGAAATTAAAATATAAAAAGTTTCAAATGTAATTCTTATAACTCTTATTTATTATGCTTGTAAGACCATTGTGTTAGAAACATAAAAATATCCCTTGAAAAATTGTTTAAGACTCATCCACCATAATATATTATCTGAGTTATGCCTCAATGCAAGGCTCCTTCTTCACCATCTAGGAAAAAGTAAGCAGAGGTATAATTTATAGAGCTACTAAAATAAAAACTAAGTCCGTAGTCGGGTTAAATACGTTTATTATCTAGGCGATGTGACTCTAAGGAGGAACGGCAACGAACTGATTTCTCAATTGCTTTCCAAAAAGGAAAGCTCGTCGCTTGAGGACATCCGTCACGCAGGTCAGAGTGGTCCGTTAGTCACACGTCCATAAAATTGTCAGCAGGCCCCAAAGTATAAGGGCAGGCAAAAGGGCCAACTGTCTACAGTTCGCCCATTCCTAACAATAGTGACCGTCCTCGGTCACGGGTGGTTACTTTGTAGTGCTAATGAAATACAAAGCACCAAATGTAAATATAACTTAACAGTAGTAAGCTATTTCCATTATACATTCTATAACCTGTACATAAATGAAATATATCGAATACACACTGCATACAATGCACACGTTATACAATGTTACTAAATCTATTATAACACTCACAAACCAAATACATTACTGCTAACGTTCTTATGCTATTACAATTTCGTATGTTGTATAAAGTATATTAACGAAAGTAAAAATGCAGAACAATTATAATAATCAAAGAGTAAGGGAGAAAAGGGGAGAAGAAGGAAAAATGTCTGATGGACCTAGTACATTGATGCACAATAGTTAAGAGCGTGTCCAATACATCATCTGATCCGGACCTACGATCCCAGTGACGGGTACGCGCGTGAGCTGAAATCCTTGTATATCAGTAACTACATATCTGTCAAAGTCTAATACTTTCTTAACGACATATGGTCCTTTAAATTTTGGAATCAGCTTTTTATTCACCCCCGGCGTAACATCAGAGTTGCGAATCATCACGTAGTCTCCAACTTGATACTCCGTTGGAGCTTTATGTTTTTTGTCATAAGCCTGTTTATTACTTTCTTGGTTTTTTGTAATATCCTCGACCGCTTCCCTGCGTATTGAAGGAAGGTCCCTGTCGCTTTCCGAATATGATTCTAAGACTAACCGTAAATTGTCGTTTACTGTCCCCATCTGGTTCACTCCAAATAATAAACGGGAAGGACTTTCTCCCGTTGACCTGCAGACCATGTTATTCAACGCGTATTCTACCGATCCTAAAACGCGATCCCATTTACTAAGTGTTTCGGCTAACTTTGATAACATTGGCGCTAAGACACGATTAAAACGTTCTACTTGTCCATTTGCTCGTGGTGTTCCAACTGCGATAAAAACTTGCTCGATCGAGTTACTGACTAAAACTTCTTTGAATGCACTAGAGGCGAAACAAGTGCCTCGGTCGCTAATAACTTTTTTGAGTTTAATATAAGTTCGGAAATAGTCCGTTAAATGTTTTATCACCTCTTCCGTCTTCGTTGTTTTACACGGATACAGTTTTATGAATTTTGTAAAGCCATCTATAACTGATAAAATGAATTTATGCACTTTTCCGCACTTCTCAAGGGGGCCGTAATGATCGATGTGGACCGTTTGAAAGGGTAGGTTGCCCTTATCTGAATTATGCAAAAAACCTTCGGATTTCCCACTAACGGGTGAAACCTCGATACACTTTAAACAATTACTAATGTGGTCTCTAACTTTCTGGCGCATATGCGGGAACCAATAGATTTTACCAATATTATCGACAACTTTGTCGACTCCCAAATGGCTTAAATCATCATGATTTGTACGAATTACATTATTTACTAGACATTCAGGAACATAAAACAACAATTTATTATTCTTTACTTTTCTGTATACGAGTCCATCTCGTAATTCGTAGAATTTACTTTCACATGATTCTAACTGATTACGCAATTCGCGGATTGTATCGTCTTGACATTGTTTAATTGATAATACGTGTCCAAACGTATTTGGCTCTAAAATAAGAATGTAATGATAGCGGCTAAGCGCGTCAACGTGCATCATTTTATTTCCGCTACGATGTTCAATCTCATAATCATAATTTTGAAGAAACATTGCCCACCGGGAAATTCGTGGGTTAATATTCTGTTTACTTAATGTTAGCCTAAAACTATCACAATCGGTCATAATTCTAAAAGGTATACCCGATAGGTATACATGAAATCGTTTTATTGCGTATACCACGGCTAAACATTCGAGTTCGAAACTATGATATTTGGATTCCTGAACCGTTGTCCTTTTACTAAAATAAAACACAGGCTGGAATAGACCGTTGGGTTGTTTTTGTAATAAAATGGCCCCAAATCCGCTTCTTTCGGTCCGAAGTGAAATATAGCATTCTTTTTTAATAAGTCGTATAACGGTTTCGCTATAATTGAAAAATTCTGTATGAACCGACGGAAATAACTAGCTAATCCTACAAATCGGTGTACTTCTTTTATGTTCTTCGGAACAGGGTAATCGAGTTCGGACTTTAAGTTTTCTTGAGCGGGCGAAATATCGCTATTCGATATCGAATATCCTAAATAAATAATTTCTTGGAATGCAAATACGCACTTATCTAACATAAACTGTAAATTGTGTGTGCCTTGCTAATCTGAGTGTTTCACGTAAAATTTCCATGTGCTCTTGCATGGTTTGAGTCGCTATCAAAAAATCGTCGATATAAAGTAAAAGTTTATTCTGTCGAACTAAGTCGCTAAATATCTCAACTAAAAATCTCTGAAAAATACGAGGCGCGTTAGTCAATCCAAACGGCATTTTTAAATATTCGTATTGACCGAATGGTGGTATAAAGGCTGTAAATTTTATAGAGGTCTCGGAGACTGGAACATGATGAAAACCAATCTTCAAATCTAATTTTGTGAAATATGTTTTATCGCGAAGTTGATCTAAATAATCGTCGATAAGTGGAACCGGGAAATTTTCTCTAATAGTAATCTTAATGATTTCACGGTAATCCACACATAATCGAATTCCCCCATTTTTCTTTCTTACTAAGACGATTGGACTTGCGTAAGGTGAATTGCTCGGTCTAATAGTTTTTTGTTCTAACAGGTTATCCAGAATATTCCTTAATTTTTCTTTGTCAGCAAAAGATAATCGACGCGGTCGAAGACTGACTGGTTGCTCAGATTTTAAAAAAATAACCGCTTCGACGGAGCACGAACGCTGATTTTCGATAACAGGACGGTTGAGTTCCTCCAAATACATTTTTTCAAATCTTCCCTTCGTTTCTAGATCTAAGTTGGAGTTAATACGTAAATTTTCGTTTGCGGACTTTGATTTTTCCATATATTCAATTTGTAGAATTTGTCCTATAAATTTTTCAGTTTCCGACGCATCATTTTTTCCACTGGGTGTGATTTCAAACGCTTCTCCCATAACAATACGGACTGATGGTGACAAAATAAAGTCTCTGCCAAGAAGAGCAAAACATGTAATCGCGTTATCCGGTACTATAAGAAATTTAAGCTTTAACTTCATACTATTAATTCTAATCTCGATTGTAAAGACATGTACGATATCTAAAAGCGAACGGTTGATCCCATAATAGCTATGCGATTCGGGTGGATCAGGTCGGAAAGTAGATGACAATAAATTTTGCTTAATTAGACTAACGGGTGAGCCGGCATCAATCATTGCCGTGATGGCCAAATTAAAAATCCTACCGCTATTGTCCTTAATTTCGAACGTTACCGGTACTATAAACGGAATCTCGGGGGAGCCTGGTTGAATAAGGTTCGCAGAGGTTCCTGGCGTCGTTGACGATGTCGGAGTTGTCGATGACGTCGGCGTCGATGTCCGCGGTGACCTCCTCACCTGGCCGGTTGTATTCTGCGGACAATTCCTAACATGGTGCGACGCTCCGCATTTAAAACAAGTATCTCGTTCCCTGATCGGTTTCTCGCAATTCTTCTTCCAGTGTCCTATCTCGTTACAGTTGTAACAGCGGTTTTCCTTGGATTGTCCCGCGTCCCTAATTATCTTTGCAGGAATCGATTTTTCCGAAACTTTGTGGTCCCGATCGCTCTTTGCGTCACCTCGCAGTGTTAGATTCCTAAATGTTTCTAACAGATCTTTAGACCACCGTTTCAAGACGCTGCATACGTGCTTGATCTCTGAGACGCGCGTCGGGAACCTCGTCGATTACTAAAGCAATCAACTCTTCCGGGTCGATCAAAATTCGATTGGCCAATGTGATTTAGTCGTGGAAATAGTCGCAGAACGACTCGTCTCTTTTCCAACTACGTCTTTCGATTTCTCTTCTTGCACCCAATTTATCTGTTCTGTTTTTAAACATTTTCCGCATTTCTTCTAATAGTGATGATGCTGGTAATTCCATCAAACTGGGTTTCGAATGGAACCACTTCAATGCTTTGCCCCGAAGACGCAGCATGATCATAGTTGTCGTGTCGCCGTCATCCAATTGAAACATGGTTTTTAATCGTTGTACCTGCTGCCTCCAAATCTCAAAATTTTCTGAGCCCGAAAATTCGCTCAAAATGTCTGAAATTGTCCTAAGGCTGGTCGTAGACCGAAGACTTGCACTGGTCGATTCTATGGTCCGTGGAGTCAGTGCCATATCTCTTTCTCGCCGTGTCAATTCTAACTCTCTTTGTAACAAATCTCGCTCACGACGAAGGAATTCCATCTGCCGTTCTGTATCGGGAACACTAATTCTGAAAGTTGCAAATAATTCGTCCACCGGTCGCTCAACTATTGACGGGATCGATGCTTGGGCGTTTTCGAACTGTTCCTGGTCCGAATGCCACTGAAGAGCATCTTCACTATCCGGTTCAGCAGCGAACAACCGGGCGATCAATTCGCTTTTGCTGCCCGACACAGGCAAATTCCTTATTTTTAATTGTTCCTTTAATTCTGCCATGGTCAAGTCGTCCAAATTCTTATTTCCTGCCATTGTATCACAATTCAAACTAACTGATATAACCACTTATTAACAGTTCACTAATCTTTGCGACTAAAACAACATCGGTCTAAACTCTCCGTTTCACTAACACATCACAGTTCAACTAAAGGTTCAAAAGTTCTAAAATGTACGAAAATTCACAGTGTTAGCTGGCCTAATGTAGCGGATTGCGTTTTTCTTATCACGCACCCACCTAAACTGCATGGATCCCACTTCTGAAAACTGTAGGGCTACTAAAATAAAAACTAAGTCCCTAGTCGGGTTAAATAAATTTATTATCTAGGCGTTGTGACTCTAAGGAGGAACGGCAACTAACTGACTTCTCAATTGCTTTCCAAAAAGGAAAGCTCCTCGCTTGAGGACATCCGTGATGCAGGTCAGGGTGGTCCGTTAGTCACGCGTCCATAAAATTGTCAGCAGGTCCCAAAGTATAAGGGCAGGCAAAAGGGCCAACCGTCTACAAATTATTCCTCGGAGTACTTACGCAGTTTTGATAAACGTGGTTTTTTGTGATCTTCGTAGTCACTGCGACTGTGAAGAATCACAAAACGTACAATATACTTCCGTGAAATATGAATAACATATGTACGCAATATATAATAAAGTCACTATAAATTTGTATGCGTTTATAGGAACTTTAAATATTTGAAAGAATGGAGAATACGCGTAATATGCAAAAATATATAAAATATTCAAAGCGCAGTACATTTTATAATATTTAAAAGATGAAGGAAATTCTATTTAGGCTATACCTGGGTATATATTTATATTAGGATTGCCTATTCGATTTTTATGAAATCGAAATATGGTGTAAAATTCAATATATTGAGAACCTTTTCCCGATTTGTGCCTATGATCGGATTAAAGGATAGATCCTCGAGTTCTGGGAATTTTAGATAACATTATTATTTTCTTAACATACATATGTTAGTAAATATATAAAATGCAACACATATTTAACATTTCTAAACAACAGTATGCAGCTCTACAGTGAGGTAGGCGGTATACCCCAATAATCGGAAGCTTATGTGTCATGAAATAGTAGTGGTTCTAACTTATTAGAAGTTTAGAAATATTAGCAAAAATATATTAGTACAATTGCATTGTATTCTGCCTATACGTGCAATAGCAATGAGGACACCACAAATAATGCAGTCGCTATGTACCATAAACGGAGTGCCGCTTGGCGACGAGATGAAAAGTAAGCAAACCAAATCCGTCGGAGAGCGAAGCGGCTAACGCGTTCGCTTTCTGTGAACGCATTTTGTACATATGCATTCATATAAACAGCATGCAATGCAGTTGTACTAATATGTTTTTGTTAATATCTTGGAACCTATATAAGAACCCTGCTACTACCATTGTAAGTGGTATTTATTTTGTAAAGAGTGGGTCTCACCGATTTCGATGATTTTTTAATATGTTGTAGAAATAAACATTTTAAACAACCTTTCCCTATACATATAACCGCCGCCCGGTCTTAGTTTCCGAGATTTTCTTCGAAGAATGATCGGTACTACTACATTGAATTCTTTCTATAAGTACGCGTCCGTGGTAGCGTATGCGTAAACGTTTGATCGGTGATTGTCCACTGTTTCTTCAAACGATCGAGGCGGCTCGCAACGGACGTGTATAATGGAAGTGCTTCCGAACTCGATTCGGGTAGCCGGCAGTTTCACGGCGGCCGGAATAATAATCCGGCCCGAACCTTACTCAAATCGAACTCCTTTATCTAGTAACTAATTTAATGAAGTTTAGGTTCGGGCTGAAGCATTCATTCCGGCCGCCGTAAGGTGGCCGGCCACACGTTCATTTCTGTTTTCCTGATCTTTATTGATATTATCCGAAGTTGTAAACATTTCATTCATTATTTCGAAAAAGTTTTTTACACATTGTATAATATTCGTCGCTGGCCGCTACGCTATTATATATAGAAACGGTAGACAGTTGCCGATCAAACGCTTACGCATGCGCCTCCGCGGACGCGTACGTATACACAGAATTCGATGTAGTAGCACCGATCTCTTTTGAGACAAATTTCGGAAACAAAGACCGAGCAGCGGTTATATGTATAGGAAAAAGTTGCTGAAAACGTTGATTTTTATAATATACTCGAAAATCATCGAAATAGGTGAGACCTCCCCCTTTCTAAATAATTACTGTAACGGTCGTCGGAAGGGTCGGAAGTTGTCAGGAATGGTTTTGTACAAATAAACTTACACTGACGTGGTATTAGGTAATATGACTTTAATAATGTGACTGACTCATCTGGTAGTCGAACGTGACTGAGACTCCAACGAAAAACGCCCTCTAATCCATGTGACCTGGCAGTCCCCGATTTTACCCCTGAAAGAGTGCCGCGTTTCTGTCGGCCTCCAACACAAGGGTACGTTGCGCCGCGACACCCAAGGATCGGCCGCTACAATTCGACCGTCCTGACAGTAGACCGTCTTCGGTCTATGCGCACGAATTAAAAGACTACGCATTACTATATTTATTATCTATCCATGGTTGCATGTTCTTTGGTTCCCATACGCCCTGATGTCGCTTTTGCGTATTTTGGAAACCGTCTATGTCCGCTACAATATATCTGTAATTTTTCTATTCCTTTTTTATAACGTATGGTCCTTTGAATTGCGGTATCATTTTTTTGAAGTTCCGGCTGTAGAGTCAAAGTTACGTAGCATCACGTAATCGCCCTCGCGATACTTACGAGGTTCTTTGTGATTTCGGTTAAAATATTTTATGTTACACTCCTGAGATGCAACAATTCTGTCGGACGCTTTACTTCGAATCTCATCCTTTCTATTATTATTAATAATGCTATTAAAGTACTCTTTTATTTTTTCGCTGATTTGACTGCGCTGGTCCACACCAAGCAACAGTCTACTGGGTGTTTCACCCGTACTTTTACATAGCGTATTATTAATACAAAATTCAACGTCTGACAATACCTTATACCAATATTGCCCGTTATCATTATCGGTTAATTTACTTAAAATAGGGGCTAACATACGGTTTACTCTCTCTACTTGGCCATTGTCCTGTGGCGAACCAGTGGCTATCAATACATGCTTAACATTATGATCACTTAAAAAGTTACTGAACTCTTGTGACGTGAAGCACGTCCCACGATCGGATACAATATACTGTGGCCTACTATAATTATCAAAATAGTCCTTTAAACAATTTATAGCCTCACGAGTAGCAGTCGTTTTAGTCGCAAACAATTTCGTAAGTTTACTAAATGCGTCCACAACCAGAAATATATGTTTGTTTTATCAAAAACTGCATGCCAACAGATCCAAAATGATCTATATGCAGTGCTACAAACGGAACGTTTCCTTTAGGAATGGAATGCAATACCCCTTCACGTTTCCCAGATGGTGGCGAGTAAACTACACATTTCAAACAATTCATATGATTGTGTACCTTTTGCTTCATATCCGGAAACCAGTAACTCTTTAGAATTGTACTAATTGTTTTGTCTACGCCTAGGTGACTCATTTTGTCATGATACTTAAAAATAACGCTTTGATCCACATTTGCTGGTACATAAAAAAGTAATTCCACTTTTCTTTTTCGGTATATGAAACCATTTCTCATTTCGTACAACGCATCCTCGCGTTTACTCAATTTATCGACTAGCTCTTGTATCTTTTTATTTTGCGATTGACAAACAGATAACTTATGCTCAAAAGGACTAAGAGCATCAACATGCCTCATTCGATCAGCTGACCTATGCTCGACACTACAATCATAATTGGCCAATTCTAATGCCCACTTTGCAATTCGGGGATTCATATCTTTTTTTTGTAGCGTTAATTTAAGCGAATTACCATCGGTAACTACTTTAAATGGAATTCCCTGTAAATATATTCTGAACCGTTTAAGTGCATAAATAATTGCCAGTGTCTCGAGCTCGAAACTATGGTACCTGCTCTCAATTTCCGTTGTACGTTTCGAAAAGTAGAGTATAGGATGTAATTTCAGATCTCTCTTTTTCTGCATCAACACCGCACCGAAACCCACCGAGCTTGCATCACAATGCAACTCAGTTGGATCACGGTGATAGTACATCGACAATATAGGTGCGGTATCTAATTTTGCCTTGAATTTTTCAAATGTTTGCAATTTGACTTCCGTGAAATTAAAATCAACATTCTTTTTCAAGAAATCATAAAGTGGTTTGGCTATTATCGAAAACCCTTCAATAAATTTACGGAAATAGGAGCAAACGCCAATGAAACTTTGTACGCTACGCGTGGTTTTGGGCACCGGAAATTTCAATACTGCCTCAATACCATTATTCGTAGGACTAATACCCTTCGCTGTAACCACATATCCCAGATACTGAATGCCTGAGAACAGAAACCTACACTTGTCAATTCGCAAATTCAGCTTATTCTCAACCATTAGTTTAAATACGCGTTTCAGTATGTTCAAGTGGTGATCTAAAGTCGCCGTCGTAATAAGTAAGTCATCAATGTACACAATTTCGTCACCCGATCGAATCAATTCATCGAGTACCTCGCAAACATATCGCTGGAATTTCCTTGGGGCTGGTTTCAGGCCAAATGGCATTTTCATAAACTCGAACTGTCCAAAATGTGTAATGAATGGTGTATACTTAATAGATTCTTCTGCAACCGATACATGGTAGAACCCATCTTTCAAATCCAGTACACTAAAATACACTTTTTCTTTAAGTACATTCAACTGATCCTCAATCAGAGGAATAGGATAATTATCCTTCGCAATTTGTTTGTTGAGCACTCGATAATCCAGGCACATCCTATGTTCGCCATTCTTTTTCTTGGCTAAAACAATAGGCGACGTATATTCTGACTCACATGCACGAATTATTCCTGTTATGTACCGCACACCGTGATTCTGAACGAATCTCTCGGGTTGTAAGGCCGATTACGCGACGCGACGATGTTGGGGTACGTTGCTCTGCAAATTAATGGTGTACAACTAGTTGATATTAAAGCTGATGTATTTACAGTATTTACAATATCTTTATACTATAAATGAAGATTGTACATGTAGTGTGACCGATGAACGTTTCGATTGATCGGTATTGGAACGTATAGTTCGAAGTGTTCCACTACTCCGCAGTTTCGATGGCCAGCTAGTTGGGTCGAATCGATCCTTTGGAAGTTGCTTGAAGGTTGGTAAGATTTGCACTATATACTGATTGTATATGGAATCGTATATGGAATCTTGTATGGAATCTTGTATGGAATCTATTTGAAATGCGCGTGACTCTAATATTTATACTGTTCGGAAACCCAAGGTGGAAGGTGATTGGTTGAAGGAAATTAGAAATGGAAATTTTGAGGGATTTCATGATTGGCTGGTCAAAAATTGGAACCAGCCCCCCACGAGTGTAGGAGTGGGAAAGCGCGATGATGCGTAGGTAGAAGGGGTGCGCGGAGAAGGGGATGCGAGGGACCGATGTTGGGCAGGTAAGCTGGAATTGAGGTGCACGATGCCTCATTGTCCAGAAAGGCAAGGGAATGACTTTATAGCTGTATGTCGACAAACACGGAACAAGACCTTAATGAGGTGCTTACAGTTCGCGTCGTCGACAGCGTGTATTGTCCTTATATCTGAAAGGAAGTGATATTCGAGCTTATAGCAATAAGCTAATACGATTATCGAGGATGGGATAATCCTGTTAGTTTCCGAATGTAAATATATCTATTGAACTTAAAAATCCGTCGTAAGGACGGAACAATTCCATTTGTCAATAAATTATCTAAAATTGTTCGTAAGCTAGCTTGTTCGGAATACGAAAGTCCCCGCGGTGAAAAATTAAATGGCTTCAAATCTTTTACAACTATTTTCAATTCTGTTTTAATTTTAGGAAATTTCGGACGTTCAGGTTGTAAATATTCCGTAATAAAAATATTCTTGAAACGTAATTGGTCAGCCTGAGCCATGTCTGTATTAATCGTCAAGGTATCTGTAATGTCGGTGCTAGTTTCATTAATATCGATGTTTAGGATTTCCGAAATTGCTTCATCCGCAGTAACTGTTGACACTGTCAATTTCATGTCAAACTTTTTCATCGCATCTCTACCTAACACTACTGATGCTGACGTGGTACTATCAGGCACCACATATATAAGTATTTCTTCTTGCAAAGTTCCATCGAGTCGAATATTTATGATTATTGTCCCTAATGTAATTAACCTGCTACCATTAAGCCCACAAAATGATTTATCGGAAGCATTCGTGCAACTGATCAAACACTGCGGAACGAAGGTTTATTTTATAAAACTAGTTGGACTACCAGTATCAATACGCGTGTCTAAATGCAATGTCGTCTGTGCTTTAGTGTCACACATCTCAACCGTAACAGTTTTTATAAATTCATCTTCCTGTTGAAGTATACCATCTACGCACCCTATCTCTTTCGTGTCGGACCTAACCTTACATTGAGAATAAACATGGTCTGTCTTACCACACCGAAAACAGGATCCTTTCTCTTGTCTAGGTTCCTTACAGTCTCTAGACATATGTCCATACCCACTACAATTATAACACCTTATCTTCTGCTGTTGAGTATTCTCTTCCCTGGCAGGACCGCTTCAATTCTGAGTAGACTGCTGTTTATTTTGTCGTATTTTCGTTTTGCTTCCAGAAACTGTCTCCCGCTGCAATCGCTGCTTCCCATCCGTCGACGTAATGCTCTCGAACGCTGTCAGCAAATCCGATACCCCTTTGAAATTTTGAATTCTTGCCTGATTTCGCAGTTGCTTGCCCGGTGTTCCCCCCACGAGATATTCGATAACTTCGTCTTCGTCCACTGGTATATAATTTCCCAAAACAATTTTGTCGTGGTAGTACATACTAAATGGCTCACTCGGTCTCCATGTTCTCTCTTCAAATTCTCTGCATAAGGTCAATTTACTTTCCCTCCTATCGAACATTTTCTTTATTTCCCGCAGCAACCTGGTTGTGTCCATTTCAATATATTCCGGGCGAAAATGGAATCACTTAAGCACGCGACCTTTCAAGCGGGTGCCGATCAAAATTTTTGCGGCATTGTCGTCTAAGTTGTATGACTCACAATATAACTTGACTTGTTTCTCCCAATTAATGAACAACTCGTTGACACCGTCAAAATCACTGAGTAAGTCACTTACTGCTTTTATTCCAATTCTTGAGTCAGTCGTACTGTTGCTCGACCGGGATGAATTTCGTAATAGTTCATTTTCCCTCTGCATTAATGTCAATTTTCTTTCTCTTAATAGAAATTGGTAATCGTAACACAGCCTGTCACCTTCACGGTTCCCAACTGTTAGAGATGCAGCATCCTGTGCTGCATTTTGTTGTATCGCGTCTTTTCCGCGTCCACTCATTTTCGGCATCTACCTCCTGAAGCCAGCTTAACAATTCACTCTTCGATCTTGTTGTATGCAATCCCATTTTTTGCAACGCATCTTTAAGTTGCACAACTTCGGACGCGCTCGGATTCACCATATTTAATTCTTATTAATTATCCACTTAACCCACAGAAAAGGGCATAGCCGGTTAAGGGGGTCAAAAGTGCCCTTGAACCAAATTAGACATATGATGCACCATTCGATAGGTTATCGGAAGAAAACCCTTCACACAAAGTTTCAACCCTCTATCTCGATCTGGGGGGTAGTAATGGCGAAAAAACGAAATATCAGTTTTTGGCATATTTCTCCCATTTAATGGCGAGTAAAAATTCTAAAAAAATGTGGCATATTACGTATATTGTGCCACGTGTTCGAGAATTTTTTCGTATTTTTTTATGTAAAGCTTAGGTACGAAAAATGAAAAACCCCAAAAAAATCAGAGAAATGCAGATTTCATAGTGAAGTTGGAAGAGCACCACTTTTATATTTTGACCGTAACAACATTATAACATAACTATTATCATCAAAAAGTTTCATAATTTTTTGAAATCAGCAACATACTTGGAAAAATGAAAAACCGATTGTGTCGACGTATTTCGTACGAAAAAGTAGCTTTTACTTTGAAGATTTCTATCCCCTTTATTCAGTATGTATATTAAATGCTTCTAAACATTTCTGCCTTTGTCCAAATGGTGTACAATGGAAAGAAATTGAATTAATTCGATTAATTGATTTTTTACCGTGTCCGAGATCATGTGGAACAGGGAAAGAATTTCCAACAAGTTCGGTGGCGGAGTGGTCTAGGGCGCAATTTTAGTTGTGGAACCGCTGCGTACTTTTTTGGTGTGAGTTCAAATCTCGCCTAGGTTAATTTTTTTTTTACTACATTAACGATTTCTTTTTATCCTAAATAGTATGTATCGTAAAACATTTTACAAACATCTCAACAATATTTTAACTCCAAATATACATATATATAATTAAGTAACAATTGTGAGGCACTTTCAATTGCTACATTTATCAATTTTGTATTAAAGATACATATTTTTACTAAATGTGTGTGATTTGCAGCAAAGACGATACATCCTAAGCACTTCTTCTTTTCATCATTTCTGTTTCCGCATGTTCTGTTGGTTAATAAATTGCGTATCCTTTTCTGCTTGTATATAATCGGTTTTATATTAAAGATAATTATCTCTATTTTTTCGCAGTTTGGAACAAGAACCGCATGTAGTATCTTCAGTCTTCGTCATTATCGTCATTAATCACTGGTATTATATTTCCTTTGTTAAATATTTTACATAATATTTCGGCAGGTCTGACAATTGTGGATAGGTACCGTGCGTACGATAAGTAATAAATTATTGTTGCTACGTGTAAGCAGCATCCTATGGTACGATTACCATTTGCACATTCACAACAGTAGCGTTCTACTGCCGAAAATCCAAATGAATTTGATTTATAATGAATAAAGCACCGGTAAGATTTGCTATTAATGTAGCGCGATCTAACTTCGTATCGAACAATACTGTTTGTATCCTTCAAACAAAGGACATTGTTGTCTTCGTCCATTATTTCTTAAATGGTTCCAATTATCCGCGTCATAAACATCACCTTCATAATATTATTAATAATATACAATGGCAAATACTTATATTCGTTCGACGCATTGCCTGTTAGTAGGTCTTGTGTATTGAAAAGGTGATAGGAAATGCAAAAAATAAATCTTTGAATGAGGAACAAATTCTTTCCCTTCACTTATCGTTGTTACAGAGATTTTTAAAGCTTACCTAAGTTTAACTCAGAGAATACAAGGTTAGATGGACAATAGAATTAAAAGTGGCTCGCAATTATTATTTAATTATTTATATGTATATTTGGAGTTAAAATATTGTTGAGATGTTTGTAAAATGTTTTACGATACATACTATTTACATATATTATACAGTTAGGATAAAAAGAAATCGTTAATGTAGTAAAAAAAAAATTATCCTAGGCGAGATTTGAACTCACACCAAAAAGGTACGCAGCAGTTTCACAACTTCTTTTTTTTTTGTAAAATCTCTTTATTATATAACATATTTACATTTAGGTCTACAACAAAATAAAACATTATAAACACTTAAACATTTTCAACAATTGAGTTTGCACGTAGTTCCTACAATTTATGCTAAACCTCCTACTATTATTAGTCAGTCGATACTTATAATATCTCTTAATTCTAGTGTATTTGTTTAACTCAAATGCGGTACTTGGTACATGTTTTGTTTTTGATTTTTGAGAAGGGAAATTGTAGTAGTAAAAACCCCTCCTTCTATTTCAATTTTACACCTAATTGTGTACCTGTTGGTAGTTTTATCTAATATTGCATGTTGTATAAATTACGTTAAGTCCTATTGTACTTGGCTTATAATTTAGATTTCCTTGAGTCCTAATATCTATCACATCTTCATCAGTGGATTTCATAGTAAATAGATAGCTTTTGATAAGGTACTTTATGCTTAAGATTAAATGGCACATTGTGGTCTCTAATTTCTGTAATATTTTTAGTTAAGTTACTACTAGCTATTTGATATTTGTAGAAACTTGATGCTAATTCTTTAATATATTGTTCAATGGGTGTGATCTCTGTGTGCTTGTGTAGTTCTGTTATTCTGGTGTTGCTGCGAGCTGATAGTATTAGTTTTGAAATATTTGCAGCTTGTTCATGTTTGTTGTGGCTGCGCTGCACCAAACTGGTGTTGCATAAGTTAAGATTGGCCTTATTATCATTTTATATATTAGTTTTTTATTATGTACAGACAAGTGGGAGTTGTATACCATTAGTGGATATAGTTTCCTGAGTACTGCGTGTGCTTTTCTTATGCTTTCTTTGATGTGACATGCGTATGTCAGCTGTGTATCAAGGTGAACTCCTAGATATTTAACTGTGCTTGTTGGACTTGTTTTATGTGCATTTACTGTTATTGGTTGGAAGATTTTGCTTTTTCGTTCCTTTTTTTTGAGAATACTATTACTTCTGTTTTGGTAGCATTGAGTTGAATTTTCCATTTTCTATAGTATGGTTCATGTTACTACTCGTGGTTGATCGGATGATCGTTCGAGTCTTGGTGGGGTGCTTGCAAAATACTTGACGGGTTTCTAGGGTAAAAGCGTTGCTGATCTTGATGTGTTCCCTTCGGCGGTGTGGACAAGACTCCCTAACTGTAGTGTTCAGGGTCCTAAGTGACGCCTGAAGCACTTGACTAACTATTACATCGCGAGTGTTTTTCTAATTGCTCGCGTGTGAGTTCAGGGTCCTGAACGACGCCTGAAGCTCTTGACTAACTGTCACTGTTGCTATCTGACTGCCTGAATGCAAGTGACGTTGGCGATCTTCGCTGTCGATCTTCGCTGTCGATCGCCAACTCTTCTATTTTCTAAATTGTCCGCTGATTGGTTTCTTCTCATTTTTGGCAGTCACCAATCAGCGGGCCTAACTAAACGCGGACACTCCTCTTTGCGCCCTTAGCGCGCTCACTTGGAGAGGGGTGCCGCGGTGCTCGGGTGGGGGCGAAGACGTTTGACAACGTTAGGGGAAATTCGTCTAGGAAGCGGACCTTCGGTCTTTTAACCGTTACACGCACGTGTCCAACTACCCTTCGGAATTTCCCTGTTTATGGCACGGCCACAGCTATTGAGGACGAGAGAAGTGAATTTCTAAAACTCTAGGGTTGTAGGCCCAAACCTTCTCTCGCCAGGATATAATTAACTGGAAATTGCATACTAATAACTACAAAAATCCTAAGCTCAAAAATAGCCTCTTCGGCACGTCCGTGTCATAAACCGTGTTAGCGACGGACGCTAACAGTTCAAGTATTGTCATATGGGTTTGCACTTGTTTGGCACCTATTGTGGCATTGTATGAGTGTGCATAAATAGCTGTGTCATCTGCAAATAAGGCTAGTTTGGTCTTTGTGAATTTAGGTATGTCGTTTAGGTTTGCGTTGAATAGTTTTGGCCCTAGTACGAAACCTTGGGGAACTCCTGCTCTAATCAGTCTTCTGCTTGATTTTGTATTATTTATTTGTACTCTAAGGTGTCTGTCTTGTAGGTACGAAGCTATGAATTTAATGAGCGTGGGTGGATATTTCTGTATTATTAGTTTATATAGTAGCCCTTCTAACCAAACTCTGTCAAAGGCTTTTTCAATGTCCAGTAGGAGCATAACAGTTACCATATCGTTGTTGAATCCGATTGAGATGTCTATTGCAATTCTTGTTACTTGTTGTACTGTATTATGTTTTTCCCTAAAGCCGAATTGTTCGTCTATTATCATTTTGTTTTCTTGTTCAAATTTGTTTAGCCTGACGTGTACTATTTTTTCAAGGACTTTACTCATTGTGGGTAGGAGACTTATTGGTCTGTAGCTGCTTGGTTCTGTTTCCTTTTTCCCTGTTTTGTGTATTGGTATGATGGTTCCAGTTTTCCAACTTGATGGGTAGTGGTGTTGTTTTAGCGTAGCATTCATTATGTACATTAGTTGTACTATTGCTTTTTTAGGTAGATTCTTTAGTATTATATTTTGTATTCCATCGGGTCCTGCTGCTTTCTTTTCAGGTAGATGCTTAATGATTGTATAGATCTCTATTGGCGTTGTGTAGTATTTAGTTGGATCTTCCATTACATCATCCTCGAGGAATTTCTTAACCTTTTCAGTTATTTTCACCTGTTCTGCAGATTTGGTTGTTAAATCTATGTTATGCACCTGCTCAAATTGACCTGCCAGCATCTCTACTTTTTCTTGATCCGTTATGGCTTCATTATTATTATTATTAATTAGTGTAGGTACTGGTTTATAACCTTTTTTGAATATTTTTGTCATCTTCCATATGGAATTATCTCTTGGATTCAGCCTTTTCAATTTCTGCTCCCATTCGGTGTTTCTGTGTTGGTAGATGACTTTTCTAATTTCTGCGGTTTCTTTGTACATCATTGCTTTTAAATAGTCTAGTCTGTGTCGTTGCCAGATCTTCCTCGTTTTGTTTCTGTTCCTTATCATTACCTTTATATGTTCAGGAAGTTCATCTTGTAGTTTATTTAATGGCATTTTTGGTATAGTTTCTTCAATGACCTTTTGTATTTTGTTCGTAAGTTTTTGTACTTCTATTTCTATTTCTTCTTTTGTTCTGATTTTTGAGTTGATAGTTATTTTTTTAGTCAGCCGTTGTCTAAACTCATACCAATTTGCTTTTTTGTAGTTGAGTCCCTTTTTCCCTAGATCATTTACTATTTGTACTCCCAGTTCCATTATCACTGGATTATGATCTGAACTTAGCTCGTGTAAAACCAACATTTCGGAGATGTCTCTTATGTTTTCGTTTATGGCAATGTCTATTGTGGATGGTGGTTGTCCAGTAGTGGGATAGTGTGTATGTTCGTTGAGGAAGAGTATGCTGCTATTATTGTTTGTAGTGTAATTATATATTTTTCTTCCACTGCTATTCAGGGTTTTATTGTTCCATGCTGGGTGTCTTGCACTAAGGTCTCCAATTATTAGAACTTTGTTTCCTGATTTCAATAGATCATCAGTCTCTTTTATTTTAAAGTGGTTTGAGGGATTATTATATGCTCCTATTATGTACACTCCGGTTGCTAGCTTGATGGCAATGCATTCTATTGTCGTTTCTTTGTTTATTTTTACCTCTTTATGTGGTATACTATTTTTGATTAACATTAGAATTCCTCCTGAGGCTCTCTGTGTATTATCTTGTCTTATGCAAGTATAGTTTTTAATTTTTATTTTTATTGTCTCCTTCAGTCTTGTGTGGTTTATTATTAATATATCAACTTTTTGTCGTATTATGAATTCTTTGATTTCACTGATTCTACTTTTCAGTCCGTTCACATTCCAGGTACATATTCTTATAGTTTTATTAGCCATCCAATTTATCACAGAAGTTTATAAATGCTTCAAATTGTTCAGTCTTGCTTTTGCATAGGGTAAGTTGTTTTCTCAGTTCCTTAACAGCATGTAGCATTTCCTTGATATTGCACACTTTTTTAATTTCTTTGATTTCGTTCGCTAGTTCAGACATTTCGCTGGTATCTCTAACAAAGTTGGTTGTTTCACTTTCCCTTTGGCCTGCGGTCCTAGTAGCGTACGTATTTTTGGGTGTCTCTGATCTTGCCCATGCGTTTTCTGTTATGTTTATTCTGTGTTGATTTCTTATGCTTGGGAATGTAGTTTCATTATTTATGTTAGGGAATTGTTTGTTGTGAGGAGGAGTATTTACTTTTTGCGGTACCGGTTTGGATTTCATTGCTATCCACTGAATTCTTCTTTGATATGCTTCACAGATTGTTGCGTTTGCTGGATGGTTTCCCCCACAATTGGCACATTTTGCAGGTTGTTCCCTGGTTTTTGTGCAGTGCTTTGTGAGATGATTTTCTGCACACTTTAGACAGGCTGGCTCCGCATAACAATTTGACGTAGCATGGCCCCACTCTTGACAGCGATGGCATTGCGCAGCCCTTCTTTTAGTCTTGTAGGCTTCCCATGTAACCTTAATAGTACATATGTAATGTATTTTTTGGTTGAGCATTGATATTTTAACTGTTGCCGGGAAGGAGACCATGTACAGAGGTGTGTTTGTGCCTTTCATCATATGCACGCCTGTATCGGGAAGTCCCTGTTTTGTCAAATCGTCGCCTATTTCAGTCTCACACATGACTGGATGTAAACCTTTGATTACGAAGGTTTTTCTTCTTTCATTGTGGAGTGTATACGTATGGAATTCTATTTTCTTCCTTTGGTATTCTTCTTTTAGTTTGTTATAGTCGTCTTTCGAGGTTGTAAATATCTCTGTTTTATCTTTGTGATATTTGATGTGGTATTTGTCATTAAGTATGTATTTAAGTGTGCTTGTGAATTTTGTGTGGTTATCGATGCGCCCATGTATGACGATGGGAGTTGGTCTTTTTGTTTTCTGTGTAGTTTTCTTGTTAGTTGTGGTTTTTGCATTTACATTTGTTTCTTCATTTTCTTGATCCATGTCCGAGTTTTCTTCTGACGAGAGAATATCGTACCTGTTGCTGCAGGTAATTTCAGTGTTGGTTTGGTATTTTTTCCTTTTATTAGCTCCTGTCTTTTCCATCGTGTTGGGTATGCGTAATCTTCTCTCCCTTTTGATAATTACGTTGTTTAGTTCTATTTCATGCTGATTTTCTTTGTTGTTTGTCTCATGTACGCCCCCATAGAGGGAGCCGCTCTGTGATGTGTTGAGGTTATGTAATGGTTGTATCTTGCTTCTGCCTTTATATTTGTGCTTGACTATATTATTTGCTGATATTAATTTTCGGATGTTTGCTTTTGATTTACCTGGTTTTTTGGAAGTCAGTTTTTGTCACTTTTAGTACCTTTATCACCGTTCAATTCGTTGAAATACGTACGGATCGAAATCGCTGAGTAGTTCCCGTTTCAGAACAGTGGTTCCACCTGGGTTCCACAACTAAAACTGCGCCCTAGACCACTCCGCCACCGAACTTGTTAGAAATTCTTTCCCTGTTCCACATGATCTCGGACACGGTAAAAAATCAATTAATCGAATTAATTCAATTTCTTTCCCTTGTACACCATTTGGACAAAGGCAGAAATGTTTAGAAGCATTTAATATACATACTGAATAAAGGGGATAGAAATATTCAAAGTAAAAGCTACTTTTTCGTACGAAATACGTCGACACAATCGGTTTTTCATTTTTCCAAGTATGTTGCTGACTTCAAAAAATTATGAAACTTTTTGAGGATAATAGTTATGTTATAATGTTGTTACGGTCAAAATATAAAAGTGGTGCTCTCCCAACTTCACTATGAAATCTACATTTTTCTGATTTTTTTGGGGTTTTTCATTTTTCGTACCTAAGCTTCACATAAAAAAACTACGAAAATATTCTCGAACATGTGGCACAATATACGTAGCATGCCACATTTTTTTAGAATTTTTACCCGCCATTAAGTGAGAGAAATATGCTAAAAACTGATATTTCGTTTTTTCGCCATTACTACCCCCTAGATCGAGATAAAGGGTTGAAACTTTGTGTGAAGGGTTTTCTTTCGATGACCTATCGAATGGTGCATCACATGTCTAATTTGGTTCAAGGGCACTTTTGACCCCCTTATCCGGCTATGCCCTTTACTTGCGTTCACTCAAACTTACGGGAACTTCAATTAAAATCCCACTTCTGAAGTTGTAAGGGTCGGAAGGGTTGGAAGTTGTCAGGAATGGTTTTGTACAAATAAATTTACACTGTCGTGGTATTAGGTGATATGACTTTAATAATGCGACTGTCTCGTCTGATGGTCGAACGTGAACTGAGACTCCAACGAAAAACGCCCTCCACTCCATGCGACCACGCAGTCCCCGATTTTACCCCTGAAAGAGTGCTGCGTTTTTGTCGGCCCCCGACACAAGAATACGCCACGTTTCTGTCGTCCCCCGACACAGGGTACGCCGCGTTTCTGTCGGCCCCCGACACAAGGGCACGTCGCGCCACGATCCCCAAGGATCGGTCGCTACATTGCCTTGTAATTATTCAGGTACATCATTCGATTAATATTATACCCAGCCCCTCCTCTTTGTCCCAATAACTAAACCTTTACCCAGTCTATAACTATGAACATATGTAATATAAATTTGTGATAGGAGTGAGAAGGAAAGTCTCAAAATTACGCGAGCCTTCATGAACGCAATACATCAGTGTTCTGAACCCCCGCGTATTTCGGGGGGAAAGTGTACATTGTATATCGTGTCACTTACTGTCTGGTTCGCACCGTCTTGATCATACACGATCCATGAGTGATGAGAGTGCCCAAAGCATACACATACAATGTTTTCTCGCCAAGAGTTTGCGGCCGGGCTCAAGTCTGCTGAGGACACGAAATTCAAACCTCGTCTAATCTCTGACGTCAGAGAGGACAACGAGCGAAAGACAAAGTGAGAATGAGAATCCGACCATTCGAAGAAGTTTAAATACCCGTGTATCGCTGCGTTAACGCAATGCAAGTTTTTTTTATTTTTTTATATTTGTTTAAGGTAATTTATTTATCATATTAATGCAATTTTTTTTATTAAAATGAAACCAAACAGAATATAATTCGGATCACTTTTATTTAACATTTATGGAATAATTACGCTGTTTTGTAGCTTCTGACAAATTGCAGAAATTAATTGTTTCTAGAAGAGTACATAATTTAATAACATAATGGCATTGGATATGATGTACTTACATAAAGTATACAATATATATATTTTCCAAAGGCAGCTGATATGTGCAATACATGGACTACGCACTTTACTCCCTGTAGCATTCTTTTACTCTATACAATACATCTATTCCAGCGATTTACTTCTTTTCCATATCCTACTTTTCTTATCTCCTCTATTAATACAATACTTTTACATTTGAATATGTAAATGTAATCCGAATTATGTCGTATTTGGTCTCATTTTAACGAGAAAAGTTTGGCGAATATGTTAAAAGAAAATTTATTCAGAAAAAAATTAAAAGAAATTTTTTGAATCTTGAATTAACATATCCATACATTGTACGCGTATTTACATCGCTCGGCTCTGATCAAAGGCGAGCCAAACTTACTTCGCTGGTCGTGAATCGTGATTCCAAGCGTGGTATTCCTCACGGCCTTCTCTGGTGTAGGTTAGAACACAGGAAATTTGGCAACGCTGTCATCAGTCCTACGACGGCTGATCGGACTGATGATTTTTATGTTTGCAGTGTTGTGATACGTATGTTTCGGTTATTGTGTAGCGATGGATGAGGAGCCCCCCCCCCCCCCCATAGAGGTTGGGGCTGAACTCTACGCATTTTTCCGCGGAATCGCTCGAGTTCTTAGCGAGAAAATATTGTACCAACTGTACGATATATGTATATATACATATCGAATAATATACACACATATTAAAGAAACCTTACATGCTGAAAACAAGCTCCCTTTGGTATTCCGATACGGACCCGTTCAGCTGCATGAAAGCATTCACCCTAATAAATTGCCATTGTGCCTAGTTTAAAGCACAGCATGCTACTTGTAAAGAAGAATCGACGTTACATTGTTGCAGTCTAGGTCATTCGCATTTGTTATTAGATCACAGAGTTCTAAACGTAGCGGTGATCAATAGTAGCCGTTAATTCAACATGAACGAATTATGGTAAAAAAGATTGTTACATCAAGACAAAAATTTCAATTCCCATAATATTTATTTTCGCTTTACGAAAACGATATTAAGGGATCATTACATATTCATATAACTTGTACTTGTTTTACTGGTAAACAGTATTGGAAAAATTCAAAAGTTTAACTCGAACATTATTTGTATGTTATAGTTACTCATTTATTAGGGGGTCAAAATTTTGAAACCACTTTAATATAGCTACTATACGCGGGGTACGATTTTTGGCTCTCATTCATTTATGCTGAGCTTTGGCAGTTTTTTTGTGCTATGTAAAGGTTTATTTACAGCTCGTTCACACAATACGGTCTTTAACCAACTCGGCTATTTTACCACATCAACATTAACCAAAAATGGTGTGCACACGCTTCCATGTCTCCACAGAAAATTTAATTTTCATGCGTATATATACTTACTAAATTGATTGCCATGCTGACTCGTTCTCAATTTTATCTCTGGATAAATGTAATGACTATGTGGGCAAGGTAAATTGACACAACGCGGTATACTTTTTGTGGTGTTTTATTGGTTGTTCGCCAGTGGACTCGTATCGTATCGTTCTGTCGAACTTTCACAAGTGAGGACCGCCTCGGGTTTGCGGCCTCTATTTAAGGGTCGCTCGTTTCCTGGCAACGCGATGGCTGTTTACCCATCGCCTGATCACAGTTCCGCGAATTGCGCGGGAATCGCTCCTTAGCAACGGATAAATACTTTCGCGTATCCATCGCCTGACTGTGATCAGGCGAGTCGCGGGCGAATCGCGGGCGACCTACTCCCTAGCAACGCGTAGGCCGCTCAACGGTCGCCAGTAAACAAACTCCGTTGCGATGCAAGTCGCTACATCACCCCCTTACCAGTGCAAACGTTACCTTTAATTTCTTAAATCTAAACTTAATCTAGGTCTTACGTATTACTATTTACAAGTATGTACAATGTTTAATCTTTCTTGACTAGCAACCAACTTACAAGTAGTCTGGGAATCGTACCCGTCTGCCTGAGCGCGTGCGCAGGAGTTCTTGCCTGCAATTCGGCGCGTCGTTCGGACTCTCGTCCGCGACTACTGGCGTCTGCGGTTGCGCCTGATTTTCGTTTCTGTCGCTCTCGAATAGGTAGGCCGGTTTGAGCCTATCGATTGAGACTGCGGCCTCTTTGCCTCGTAACCGGATTACAAACGTCTTGTCGTTGCGTGAAATTACCGAAAATGGACCTTCGTACGGGTTTTGCAATGAACTTCGTACTGTGTCTACGCGAACAAATACATGCGATGTCGTCGCTAAATCTTTATATACAAAGACGCGTTTGTTTCCGTGATGCGATCCATTTGCCGGTCGTACGTTTCTAAAAAGCGCTCGGAGCTGACGGACGAGCTCTACTGGCTCCGCGTTGCCGTATCGGCCGTTGCCGAACATCTCCGCCGGCACTCGCAAATTTTCACCGTATACTAATTCGGCGGTAGAGGTTTTCAAATATTCGCGGTAGGCTGCGCCGATTCCTAATAGAACGATGGGTAGCACGTCGGTCCCCCGTTCGTCGTTGTGGCATTTGATTGCCGCTTTAAATTGTCGGTGGAATCTCTCGACTAGGCCGTTCGCTGCAGGATGATATTCCGTAGTCTTAAGGTGCGTTGACCCCAGCAGTAGATTCAACTGCTTAAACAGCTGGGGTTCGAACTGTCTACCGCGATCGGTAGTGATTCTAGCGGGTGTTCCGAACCGCGCGACCCAACCTGCAACGAAGGCTCTAGCGACGGTTTCGGCTTCAATATTTTCGAGCGGAAAGGCCTCGGGCCAGCGCGTAAAACGATCAACGCAGGTTAAGCAATATTTGTTGTTTCGCGACACTGGTAAGGGTCCTACTAAATCTATATGTACATGCTCGAATCGGTTAGACGGTGGCACGAAATTTCCCACCGGGCTCGATACGTGCCTGGTGATCTTGACTCGTTGGCATTCGAGACAACTTCGGGTCCATTCGCGACAATCTTTTTCCATCGACGGACATACGAATCGTTGTTTAATTAGGCGCGTCGTGGTTTTTATGCCCGGGTGCGATAGGCCGTGCACCGCATTAAATGCTTGTCGTCGGAACGGTTCTGTTACAAACGGGCGCACGTTACCGGTCGAGACGTCACAGTACACTGGTGTGTCGCTGGACATCAATCGCACGTGTTTCAATTGCAACGAGGTATCAGACGCAGTCCGGAAACGTCGAAGTTCCGCATCTCGTTCTTGCGAATCCGCCAAATCGTCGTAATTTAAGGGCGCGGCTACGGCCTCTATTCGCGATAATGCGTCTGCTACCTCGTTGTCTTTCCCGCTGATATGTCGGATATCCGTCGTAAATTGCCCGATATAATCTAAATATCGAAATTGTCTCGGCGTGCACTTCTCTGGTCTTTGTCGGAACGCATAAATAATCGGCTTGTGGTCTGTGTAGATGGTGAATTCACGACCCTCGACAGCATGGCGAAAATGTCTGACTGCGGTGTATACGGCTAGCAATTCGCAATCGTACGCGCTGTACTTTCGTTGTGTTGGCGATAGAGATTTCGTGCAAAAAGCCAGCGGCTGCCACGAATTTCCTTCGCTTTGCTGCAAAGTTGCACCTAACGCGAAATCTGATGCGTCCACCATTATCGCGAGTCGTGAATCACCCGACGGATGTGCTAATAGCGCGGCGTTCGCTAGTGCTTTTTTCGAATTTTCTAGGGCTTCTTCCGCTTCAATCGTCCACATTATCGGGGCGCTGCTTTTCTTTTTATTACCCTTCAGCAGGTGATTGAGCGGAATCTGCAACTCGGCGGCGCTGGGTATAAATCGACGATAAAAATTCAACATTCCTAAGAACCCGCGGAGTTGCTTAATGTTCTCCGGTTTCGGAAAATTTACAATCGCTTGAACCTTGTCAGCCAGCGGTTTAGTGCCCTCAGCGCTTACTGTGTACCCTAGGAATTTGACTTCCTTCTCGGCGAATACGCACTTCCTTGGGTTGATCATGTTGCCATACCGTTCTAAGCGTGTAAAAAGTTCGCGGAGGTGCTCCATATGCTCCGTCTCACTACCTGACGCTACTAAAATGTCATCCAGGTAGGCGTAGCAAAAATCGAGACCTCCTAATACGTTGTCTATGAAGCGCTGGAACGTTTGAGCGGCGTTCCTTAACCCGAACGGCATGACAACATACTCGAACAACCCAAACGGCGTGGTTATCGCAGTTTTCGGGATGTCGCTCACATGGACTGGAATTTGATGATATGCGCGTACCAAATCTATTGTCGAGAATACTGTTTTACCGAACAACATCTGCGAAAAGTCTTCGATATGCGGAATGGGGTAACGGTCCTGTATCGTGCGGGCATTGAGAGCTCGATAATCTCCGCAAGGCCTCCATCCGTTATCCTTCTTTGTCACCATGTGCAGGGCTGCGGCCCATTGGCTTTTGGAAGGGCGAGTGTGTCCCAGACTTAAGGGACTCTCAAATTCCGCTTTTCCGATTTTATAAAGAGCGGGAGACCATCTGCGGGGTTTGCAGAATGTCGGCGATCCCGCTGTCGTGGTGATGTGATGGACTACATCGTGCTTCACCTTACTATCGGTGTTAGTCGCTGGTCGCGCAATTGCTGGGAATTCGGCCAGCAGCCGGTCGTAGGGCGAATTGCCGACGATGGTCTTCACCGATGCGGTGGCGACGGCAGCAACTCTTCCGATGGAGGAAAGTGACGTAGTTTGGTCCAGCAGGCGTTTGCTCCTTAGGTCCACCAGTAGTCCATAATGGCTGAGGAAATCGGCCCCCATGATCGGCTTCGTGACGTCGGCAATCACGAACTTCCACAGGAAGGCGCGTCGAAGTCCGAGGTCGAGACTGAATGCCCTCTGGCCGTACGCGTGGATCGTGGCACTGTTTGCCGCAAACAATTCGTATTTTGATTTTGTGATCGGACCTTTAACTCGCGTGCAAGGATACGCATAGGTCCGATCCGGTGTCGACCAGAAACTCTTCTTTCGACGTCTGATCGGTAACGAATAAGCGGCTAGTCTGTGGACCGTCACTGATAGCCGCGTTCAGTGGCGAGTCTCTCCGTTTCCCGTCACGTAACTGCACGGTTCGCGGCACTTTGTCGACCGATCGCCGAAAGTTCGGTGATACCAGCAATGCGATTTGTTAGCTGGTGATGGCGCGCGACTGTGTTTTCGCGAACGCGACCGTCGACGGGAGCGGCTGTCGGATCGCTGTGGGGAACGCGATCTGCTCAATTCATTAATTTTTAGTTCCAAGCACTCTAAACATTTTAATAGTTTCTCGGTCACTGTGTCCGTGGATACACTCGCGACTTGGGCGTGGGCGGTTCCCTCCTGTATCTCATCCGCGATTTCCGCTAATTTTGTTATTGGCAGATCGGATTGCGCGTTAACGATCGCACGCGTCATCGCAGGCAGACGGCTCGACCACAATGTCCTCAAGAACTCGTCCGATACCGTCTTACCTGCCAAGTTTCGCATGTGGCGAAGGAACTGGGAAGGTGTGCGGTCGCCTATTTCCTCTTGCTCTAGGAGCTGCCGGATACGTTGACAATCGCTGCACGAGTTCCCTTTTTAACGTCTCGTACTTGTTGCTGTCCGGCGGGCTGGCAAATATATCCTGGACTTCCAAGGCATACTTTGGTTCCAGCAGCGACATGACGTAGTAGAACTTCGTGGTGTCTGCAGTGACTCCATTTAGCGCGAACTGCGCCTCGATCTTGTGAAACCAGAACGCGGGTTGCTCCGGCCAGAACGGAGGAACTATGATTCCTGCCCGGTTCACTTGCGGCATCGTGGCGGAGTTCACGTTCGCCGAACTCGCGTTTTCAGCGTCACTGACCATGGCACTGCTGTCTGTTTTTACACTTAGTGTTTTTTGTATAGTTCTTTGCACCACACTGCACCACTATTACCGTTGTGATCACGTCGGGGTCACCAATTTGTGGGCAAGGTTAATTGACACAACGCGGTATACTTTTTGTGGTGTTTTATTGGTTGTTCGCCAGTGGACTCGTAACGTATCGTTCTGTCGAACTTTCACAAGTGGGGGCCGCCTCGGGTTTGCGGCCTCTATTTAAGGGTCGCCCGTTTCCTGGCAACGCGATGGCTGTTTACCCATCGCCTGATCACAGTTCTGCAAATTGCGCGGGAATCGCTCCTTAGCAACGGATAAATACTTTCGCGTATCCATCGCCTGACTGTGATCAGGCGAGTCGCGGGCGAATCGCGGGCGACCTACTCCCTAGCAACGCGTAGGCCGCTCAACGGTCGCCAGTAAACAAACTCCGTTGCGATGCAAGACGCTACAACTAGGTACTACTTTTAAATTACGTTCTTTAATGTACTTAGCTCGAACTTTATCATATACATAATGAGTATGTTGTTTGGATACCTATATGATTTTGTTATTGCCGAATGTAATTGCACTTTATGGTACACATGATGCAGCTGCTGTTCCGATACGTAACAAAAATAACCACAAAAAATAACCGATTTAGTAATTTTATCATGTACACACATACAAAATATAAATAGTATTTCGAAAGGTAATAAAAATTTTCTTCAGCAAATAACTGATTTGCGTAAATGCAATAGTTTATACATACTTCAGTAAATCGGTTAATTCGGTAAACTAACTGACGAAATGAAACCGCATCGTATGACCGAACTATTGTATCCATGTATACGGCGGCCGAGTATATACGATAGTTTATCTCCACTCTGTACACTTAAATGCTACTGACTACCGCTTGATTTAATTGTCCTGTTCGCCGTTTCAATGGCTCTGCGGTCTTATCTGGTGCTGAATCGATAACGTCGCAAGTGACAGGGAAATGCTAATGGGGCTCCAGAGCCCCAAAACCGCGTGACATACAAAAGCATTGAATGAGTGGTCTAACCTGTTCTTAGTCAATGTCAGTAGGTTCCTAGGTATAGTAAATTTTTTCCGGCTGTGTATACTAGGTGCAGCGGAAATTCAGTCTCCGCTGGTAGGTTGCTTGAAGACCGAGAGGAAGGCTGACATGGTGGACTGGTCGCCTGAAGCCGAGGCCGTTTTCGAGAGAACCAATACGGCTCTGGCTATGCAGCCACGCTGGCGCATCCGTCATCCAGGGCCAAACTGGCCGTGATGGTGGACGCCTCTGACGTCGCGGTTTGAGCGGTGCTGCAGCATTTCCGGGACGACACATGGGAGCCACTAGCCTCCTTTTCAAGAGAACTCAATCCGGCTCAGCCGAGGTACAGTGTCTATGATAGAGAGCTGCTGTCGATGCACTCGGCGGTCAGATGTTTTCGCCACGCCGTGAAAGGAAGAGGCTTCTCCATATATACGGATCACAAGCCACTCACTTTCGACCTCAGCCAGAAACCTGAGAAGTGCACTCCGATTCAGTTTCGGTACTTAAACTAAGTTGCACAGTTTTCCACAGACATACAGCACGTCAAGGGCAAGGACAACACCACCGCCGACGCCCTGTCCCACATCGAGGAGGTGATCGCCCCGGTGGACTACCAGGCACTCGCAGAGGCCCAGAAGTCAGACGCAGAGCTTCTGCGGATGAGGGCAGGCCCTAAGGGAATATTACCATTAAGAAGCCTAGCGTGGATGTGTACTGCGATATTTCGACAGGTCACGCTCGCACTCTGGTGATGTCAGCCTTCCAGAGGAGCATCTTCGACAGCCTGCACAACCTGGCGCATGCAGGATCCAAGGCGACGGTGAAGCTCGTCACCCAGCGCTTTGTCTGGCCGTCAGTGAAAAGAGACTATCGAACCTGGGCGAGGAATTGTTTGGAGTGCCTGCGTGCCAAAGTCACACGGCACGTGTCGACGCCGGTCGGGGAGTTCGCACCTCCCACCGCGCGTTTCGACCACATTCACGTGGACATCGTTCTATCATTACCGTATTCGAAGGGCTACACTCAACTGTAATAATCATCGACCGTTTCTCTAGATGGCCGGAGGCTTTTCCGGTAGGAGACATCAGCGCGGAGACCGTCGCACGAACGCTGTTCGCGGGCTGGATTTCGCGGTACGGCGTGCCCTTTAAAGTGACCACCGACCAAGGGTGACAGTTTGAATCCGTCCTATTTAAATCCTGGGCACGGGCGTTGGGAGCAGAGCACCACAGGACAACCGCCTACTACCGACAGGCCAACGAGGCCGTCGAGCGCCTTCACCGGCTGAAGTCCGCAATTATGTGCGACCAGGAAAACAGCTGGTCGGAGACTCTCCCAGCGGTCCTGCTCGGCATTCGGGCAGCAGTCAAGGAGGACAGCGGGATGACACCGGCGGAGATGGTTTACGGAGAGACCCTGCATCTACACGGCGACCTGATTGCAGGCAACGATCTAGCTGAAGTGTCTGGATTCGCGGAGCAGCTGCGAGGACGCATGAGGGCGCTAGAGCCAGCCCCGAAGGCACATCACGGCCACAAGCGGGTGTTCGTGTTCAAAGAACTTAACATGGCATCACATCTATTGGCGTGTCGTAACGCGATGAAAAAAACACTGCAACCGCCATACGAAGGGCCGTACCGAGTGTTGAGTCGGAGCGATAAGAACTTTGTAATCAGCATGGGACCGCATGAGGCAAATGTGAGCAGACAGAATCAAACCAGCCTTTTTGTTCGACAAGAGTGTATCAATACCAAAGTTGTACTAAGTCCTACCGTAGTTCTTAGGTTAAGCGAAGATAGAATTTAAGATGTACATACATAGCGAGAATATATTTTTCATATTGTTTTGTTCTGTTGTGGTGAAAAATTTGAAGGTTCATTTTTGTGAATCACGTGCCGTCACTAGCGAGGGGGTGGTGTAGGGAGTTTGATGTAACTCCCTAGTTACTCCGGCAGATGGCGCGGGTGGCGCTGCTGCCAACTGGCACGATACGGACACCGAGATGCGCTAAGGGATTTTACCAGCGGACTCTCGACATCCTCACCAGACAAAAAGAGTGTTACGGTTTGCGACTGTGGAAATTAGGGATTTTGGGTTCGATGCCCATAGAGTGCTAAAGCACTTGCTCGTGGAGCGCGAAAAATAAATAAACACTTGATGCTTTGTAAAACTGGAGTTTTATTTTCCTTTGTAAAACTGTAGTTTAAAAGAGGAGCTGTCAACCGGTTGTAGATTGTAATAATAACGAATGTCGAATGAATGAAAGTCGATTGAAAACTTCTTCGAGCTGCTGGTTTCTCCCTTCTCTTCGGGATTTTGGAATTCCCTCTCCAGGATCTTCCATCCAGTCCTGGGCCTTCTCGCGGGCCGATTTCCATCCCGATTGGTTGACGCTTTCTTCTCCCACTCTTACTTTACCCCCGATCCTTCGTTAGTAGATGGAGGTGGTAGCGCTGAGCCACGGTGGAAAGGATCACGTTCGACGTAGGGATACGTGAGCGAAAATAATTAAATTTAGCGGTGAAGGTGGTACGCAATCATTAAGGATTTACGTTTTGGCTTTGTCTGCGGGAGGTAAGAAGCAGATGGTTTTCTGCGAATGCTTATTCAAACTATAACGATCAATACTTTTCAAGGATATAACGGAACCTTGGAGAATTTCCTGTTCTTCATACGAATCGCGTTTTCAATTGTAATCGCATTTTCAAAAACCAGCCCTATTACAACTATCTAGTACTTGGCGTCTGCGCAATAGCTACCACTGTCCAAAGCCGCGTTTACATGATAAAAGGCAGGGGGGTACGTAACAAAACAGTTGGTCTGGCACCAGCGTAGCGTACGCAACAATAAAAAGATTTCTAACGACAAGCACCAGTGTACACGAAGTATTATCCTGTTCCCGCGTGTAGGACGCATCCTACAAAATGGTGGCGGCCGGTAGCAGACGCTACATCGAGTACCTTTTTATATAACCAGTGCGCGATGACGCTGCCAGGCGCATCTCGTACTGCGCATACGCGAAGGAATAGTTTTAGGAACACTTCTGTAAAATATAAAAATCAACGGTTCCTCGGTGAAATCTCTGTTTCGCTTTTTCGTTCTTTTGTTTCCTTTACTTCCATTACTCCTTTCTATGCCAATATATTCAGCGGTTCTATAAGTGCGCGATATTGTATGTGTTAATAAAATATAATTCAGTGCTCGCTTGAAAACCCTCGTGTGCTCATTTAAACAAATATTTTTTGTGAGAAAATCCCTAGCGATTTCTACAAAATTAATCCGTTACAAAAACTAGGGAGCTGTACACGCACGTGATCGTAAAGCGAATACTAATTACTTAAATACATCTTCTTTCTTTATTAAACGTTCTTTCGTGACTATATTACCCAAAACTGAACAGAATCAACCAAGTATTGTAATTACGAGTGATAATAGTGGAAACTGTATGATGGCCAGGAATTTTAGGTCGCAATGCGATTCCATCGTTTTAGTAGCACACGTGTGATCATCCTATAGGGGAACATGAATATTCCATAATAATTCGAAGGATAGTTTAAAGAATTATGAAGTGAGAACAGAGAAATGCTTGAGTTATATTTCTGTGAGATTTAAAAGTTAAAGAACACACAGCTCTCAGAATTATTTCAAATCCTCCACATCAACTATGAAGGACTTTAAAAATTTCCTTTTCGTGCACAGCCAAGTAGAAGCACTACTTAGCTTCTAATGATTCCATTAACATCCTTCAAACGCACATTGCTTGTGGAAGACTTGAGAACTTCAACATTAATTTACTTGTAAATATAATTATGGGCAGCGAGTTAAGTAATTTGCACACACTAAAATTAACAATATTAACAATTATTTAACATTCCACTAATTATAGCTAAATTTCTAGGCACAGACAAATTGGTATCGCTGGTAAAGTGTTTTATTCTTCTCTGCAGGGGTAACAGGGGATATAATTAAATTAATAGCATAGTGTTTTTTCTCTGCAAACTATCTACCGCTCACAGTTCCACGAAAGCAAGTCATCCTAAGATTGAAAACTGTTTAAATCCTTTAGGAATATTGGATGGCCAGCTAGAGGAACAGAAAGCAATAGATGGCTACTACAAGGGATTATTATACGATATACAAAACTATATTATTATTAATATAAACTATTACTAATTTTATTCTTCATAGGAGAGGCATATAGTTCACTTAGCGTAACAAAACTTGAAGATGTGACTCGCAGAGACATGTGAAGATTGGTAGCTTTGCAATGCAAATATTTGAATTTCCAAAAGCACATCATTGTTTTACTTTCATAAGTAGAAGAAAGCTTTGTTCAAGAAATTGTGAGATAGGGGGAATACCTGAATATTGATTTTATAGATTGACACTTACAAGTCTGAATTAGTGTCTGAGGAAATGCAGTCTGTGAACATGTGGAAGCCCATTTCTGCAGTATTAGGAGTGATATTTTGAGATGCAAATGCTAGAAGCATGGGTAGAAAAACTGAGGAGTCACTGTGCTAATGCTTCAAGTGGAACATGCTTGAGTTAATTTAACGTTTTATATATCCTTACAAACATACAAGGATATTCAAGTTTAGGTAGCTTAATTTTTTGACAAATAGTGAATGAAAAGGTGCCTTAAAGAATGCGTATTCTAAACGATAGTAAAACTTGAAGTTTTCAAATTAAATGTTACTGGAGGCTTGCAGATTGTTTTTTTAGGAAATGGCACACAGCTAATTAGAGAGCAGTGCGACACCAAATAAATTTTCACAATTTACCCAGAAGCATTTTATTAATATTAATTATTCCACAATTCGAACATAATTGTAAATGTCCATAGTCTAGATGTTAGTTTAACAATTTCACTGCAAAGTTTAATCACTCACTTGCTTTTGATTGCAATAGTCGGTGCCCGTAAGAGTTTTTAAGATAAGTAAAATGAGTTCCAAATTTTATCAATGCGAAGAAAGGCATAGCACCTCTGCTGCCCAGTGTAGGATATTCCCAAATTGGGTGCAGCATTTTCTAACAGGACACCAAGTCCATGTTCGATATCTCCAGATAAATTAATACCAGTCAATAATTAAGTCTCTTCTTATATAAAGAATTATTTGTACAGTTTAGAGGATTTCGGAAAGGCGCATTTAAATGTGGATTTACCATGAAACGCGGATTCTCTTTTATCGAATACTGTAGGATATCATCTACTCGCTTTTGCTGACTTCCAGTTCTAGAGCAGATTCTCCCACAATATTTACAGCACATTAATCAGAGGTAATTAGAGCGCTGTAATTAAATTGTAAACAGTACGTTTTATTCCTGTTCCCAGCTTTTGTATAGGAGTCTGAGAATTCCTTGATGGAAGATGTGACCTAATTGCTCTGGATGACAACGGGATTTTCCTGCTACATGCAGCAGGCTGTTCTGGCGGTGAACTACCTCCTAGACGGGTATCCTTGCTGCAATTTAGACAAACTCTGATCTAAATTGCTTGTCTTGCTACAGTGAATCACTTTGGTTTTCATGAATGGTGAATTATTGATACGCGTAACTCTTTCAGCATTTATAACATATAATTCTTTTAGATTTTCAAGGGAAGATCCTGTCGCAATTGATGAACCCTTTATAGAGACTCCGTCTTCTTGCAAGCTTGAAGTTATCTCGACGCTCAAGGTTCTCATTGCAAACTTGGTACTTTGCCTTACTCTTCTTATTAGACATTGATAAAATATTTAAGCAATGCTTTTGGTAATTTGTGAATCAAGGTTTTGAGGTGTGTTACCAGAAACTTTCTGCACTTTTCTTGCGACAAGGTCCTATGGACAATTCGGTGAAACGATTCCAATTTTCTGGTGTCTCTCTGTGATTTTAATTATATGCGAATTAATTATGCATTCGTAAGACATTTTTTAGCTCACTGAGGCAATATCTTTTACTGACAAACATGTCAGTATTGCAGTTGTACATTTAAGTGAATGCTTCTGTTTGAATCTTGGATGCATATAATTTCGATTTGCATTTTAGAGGGTCGCAAGACCCTTACTTCATGTTTTACAATTGCTCCAACCGCAGTATTTTATGCTGGACTCATGGGCTTTGGACCGGACTGCCTTATTGGGAATCTGCAAGCTTCTATTATGGTAACATGTCTTTTCATTATGGAATTAAGACAAAAAGTCAAAAACTAACTTATTCAAGGTGTTCAGCACGAAAAAGCAATCGTTACTTCAAATTTTTATATGTCTCTTATGCAGTGAGTACCGTACGTGATGTTTAATATTTCTACATTCGGAAGTACAATACATAAGTAGAAAAAATTGTATAATAGATTCACGACGTATGTTATCAAACTCTAAAATTCTGAAACTCGGTAAACAAGTAGTGTAGATCCCCAGTAACACCAAACTATTCTTCGTTCGTGTTAATTGTCACTTTTAGGGGGTGAAATCAATCCGCAAAATGTTACAATTTTTGTAATTTTTTGAGAATAACTTTGTAATGGTAAGAGATAGGACGAAACTTTAAAGGGATAAATTGTTCAGTTTTTAAGTTCTGCAGCCCTACTGCAATAAAAGCTTTCATCATCGTGCAATTTTTTTTAAATAAACATCTGTCGTTCCCTTGCATAACGGTAAATAACAGAAACGGTTATATTATATACCAGAAAGTTTTTATATTGGACAATATAACGATATATAAAATAAAATCATTTTTTTGTTTACGGATTTGTTAATAACAATTAATTACCGTTACACGTATATGGTTATGTTTTTGTACGATTCATCATGCTGTATGTATTTGTCACCATAATGTAGGTATTTTCTATCATATTGCAACGTTGAATATATATTCCATTCTTAACAATTTTTCCAAAAAAATTTATTGCACGTATATATGAAAAATTTTCCAGAAACACCTGTACTGGAGTAATTATTCGAAACTATTACGATCACCCTCTCCCTCCCAATCCAGCAAAAGGCTCTTCACCTGTAATCAACAATGTATACATATGTACATACAGAAAAAATATGCGGTAAATAAATAAATATGTAAGAAATAAAACAATGGTTGATATGTGGGAGAGGGTGACCGTGATAATCACTCGAAAACAGGCGGTCCTGTAAAATATTCCATATATATGTGCATTTCATTTTTTAATAAATATTTAAGTATGGAATATACATTCAACCTTGAAATATGATAGAAGATATATTTTATGGTGAAAAACATAAATAATATAAAGAATCGAATAAAAACGTGGGTATATGCGTATAACGATAATTAATTGTTTTTAACAAATACGCAAACAAAAAAATTACTTTATTCTATATTTCGTTAGATCGTCCAAAATGGAAACTTTTTGGTATATAATAACCATTTCTATAATTTACCGCTATGCAAAAATACAAAAAATTTGGTTATTTAAAACAAGTTGCACGACGAGGATAACTTTTATTGCAGTAGGGTTATAGAGTGTAAGTGTTGCGACGTACTCGTTTTGTGTTGTAGTTTCGAGCACTTCGCTTCCCGAAGTGCGAATTAATGCAATCAGGATAGTTCTAATTTTCTGAATGATTGTGCACTGGTGCATGCACTGTGTTGGTTAATGTATGTTATGAATGTCTCTTGAACTGTGATGTTTGGTGGTTTGTGAGTGACTGTCTTTGGACGACTCCTGTCCCGACCGATGATGCCGATCGCGGAGTCTCGGATCCTCTTAATGACTCGCTGATTGGTGCCCTGCATTTTTGACAGTTACTAATCAGCGAGCCTAATATGAATTTCGACACACCTCTTTGCGCCCTCAGCGCGTTCGTTTGGAGAGGGGTGCCGAAATGTGTTGTGGGGGTGACGATGTTTGACAACGTCGCGGAAATTCCTCCAGCTAGCCGACCCTTGGATATGTTTTACCGTTAGAAACAGATGTCGACTGTCCTTTAGAATTTCCCGGTTTATGATACGGCCATGGTTATTGAGAGGCGAAAGAAGCGACCCGCTAATACTCATTAACTGAGTTGTAGCTTGTTTTCCTTCGCCAGGACGTATTGTGAATCTAAAGCATGCTAGCTGTAACGAAAAGGTCCATTATCTCAAAAATAACCCTCGGTGCGCGTCCGCACCATAAACCGCGTTGGCAATGGTTCTCAACAAAGTCCTAATGGTATATTTATCGGAGGGGCTTTGGAGTTTCGCAGAAACATACTCCCCCCCGTTGAGCGGTAACGGTCGAAAATCGCTAATGAATAATGAGATGATGATGAAGGTAGTGTGTCTTAACATCTAGCTTAAAGGTATTGACTTACAATGTACTATACAAGAATGAGGTCATACAATATTATACAAACTGGAAGACATAGAGAAAGTGAAAGAATGTTACATGTATATGCGTGAGTTATTACATGTTATTTATAAATTATTGCATGGTACCGTATGTGACCGTGTTTAATCGGTACGTGGATATCGGTTCTGTGGGGTTTTCGCGCCATAATATTTTATGGAACTGACGATCCTCTGCGGATATTTGAATTTGCCGATACATTTTGGTGATATCCGCGGTTAGGACATACTTATGTACCCTGAACCTTGTTAAAATAGAAAAGAGATCCTCTTGAATTGTGGGACTGGTCATTAATATGTTATTTAACGAAACGCCCGAAGTAGTCTTTGCCGACGCGTCGAAAACTACTCTAATTTTGGTTGTTAGGCTATCTTCCTTGTGTACCGCGTGATGCGGGAGAAAGTAGCCACTTGATGTATCGGGTGATTCTATTTTGCTCATATGTCCTAGATTTGTATATTCGCGCATGAATGTGACATAATGATCGCGCATGGATGGATCGCGGCGGAATGATTTTTCCATAGTTAAGAATCGTTTCATCGCGATGTTGTGGGACTCGCCTAATTGTGCGGTAGATTCCTTGAAAGGCAATTTTACTATGTATCGTCCCGAATTTGTATCGCGACGCGTGTGGGTTGAATAGTGACGTTCGCAAGCTACTTCCTCCTGCGAGAGCATTCTTTTTTTGCGGTGTTTCTTCTAATTCCCAAAATCGTGCAAGTTGGTCGTTTAACGCGCCTATTATTACATTGCAGACTACGGATCTTGATTTTTCAAGGGTTGGATTTTCTCCTACGATTAGCCATCCTAATACTGTTTTGCGTAGCATTATGGTGGGGTCTGCGAGTTTTATCTGTCCTACGCTTAATAAGTGCCAGAATAATTGTGCTCCGATCAGCCCGTCGATTTCTTTTGTTTTATGGAATTCCGGATCCGCTAGCAAAATGTTTTTGGGAAGCTGTAACGAGGGGAGATCGATGTTTCGATCAGGCAATGGTTCCGTAATTTGATTGGCGAGAAGAAATGTTAATTCTGCCTTGAAATTGGTTGTGCGAGATTGAATATTAGCTCTCGTAGAATGCCTGATTTCGGATTGCATTTTGTTCATGCCGGTCAGAGGAATTCGAGTTTTGTAGATAGGCATATTTAATTTTTTCGCGAAGTTATGCGTTAAGAAATGAGATTGGGCGCAGGAATCTAAGAGAACCATGCAACTATGTGGCTGCCCATTGACATCAAGTAGATTGATAACGGCGGTGGATAAAATTACGTTGGAATTGGATTGTTCGTTTAAACATGTGAGGTTGACGCGACTGGTTGAAGACTGTGGTTCAAAAGGTGCAGCGGTATGCAAGAGGGTATTGTGTTTTTCCTTGCATACTCGACAACCGCCAAGTTTGCAGGTAGCCACGGAGTGACCCTTGCGGAGGCAATTAACGCAGAGCTGATGGTTCGCAACTATTTTTGCGCGTTGAGGTATCGTGGCGTCGCTAAATTTTGGGCATGCAAAGATTGCGTGAGGACCCTTGCACTCAGGACAGGACGCATGAGTGACAGCGTGAATTCTGTGTGGTATGGTATTATGATTATTATTGGGAGGATATCGCGGGATTGATTGAGGTGGATTTCTTTGTCTGAAGAAAGAGTCCGTCTGTCGTGTATTAATCGCGGGACCGCTAGGCTCAATGTCGTCGTAACGATCTTGTAAAAATTTAGAAAATTCTTCAAGCGTAGGAAATGATTTATTGCGCGTGTGCTCCTTCCATTTCAAGTTCGTTTCATTGTCTAAACGTGATAAACACAAGTGAATTAGCAAGGTGTCGGCAGATGGCTGATGGAATGTTTTTAGAGCGCGGTAGTGAGCTTCTAGGTCGTTAAAAAATGCTCTCAAATTTTGATGATTGGGTTTGTGTATTTGGGGCAGGTTGAATAAAGCGCGCACGTGATTGGACACGATTACGGCAGGCTTCTTATATCGCGATTCTAATAATTCCCACGCGGGTTGATAATTTGCGGTTGAATTTTCTAAAGATTGTAAGTAAGAAAACTGAATAATTTATCCCTTTGAAGTTTTGTCCTAGCTCTTACCATTATAAATTATACTGAAAAAATTAAAAAATACTAAAACGTTGAGGGTTGATTTGACCCTGTTAAAGTGGAAATTGTCACCAGCGAGGAACAAATTCGTATTACTAGGTATTTGTTTACTTTGTTTCAGAATTTTTTGAATTTTTGAGTTCAATAAGTGCCCTTATCAGTTATCTGAAATTATTTCATTTGTTTATATTTCGAAGTTAGAAAACTGATTTCAATGATTAGATTGTCAGAGTGACTATGGTATGAAACTGTAAAACTCGTGCTAAACATTTTGATCATTACTGGGCGTCCCGTACAAGCGCAATTTTTCTTAAATTTTTTTTCAATCCTTAACTGTTCAATATACAAATAAGTGATAATAATTTAAAAACATGTGAAAGAATATTTTACTCTGAAGTATACACAGAAATAATTTAGGTACATATTTTATGCGATCGTTTTTGCAGCCACGGATTCATCGACTTATGGGTATTACTTAATATTTACTAGATCAAATAAATATATGAAATAAAGCCGCGCACTTTTACTTGAAGCCAACTCTATTTGTTACTGGTAAGTACTATTAAATTAAAGTTTATTTATTTATTCGGTGTCGGAGAATTTAAACAATTCTATAATAAACAATGCATATGAATAGTAAAACTGCTGAAGGAAACAATATTATCATGTAGCTAAGAATTGGAAAAAATCTGAGAGTATGAAATTTAACTTGTGTGAAACGCGAGGTTACGACCAAAATATTTCGTATGGATTTCACAGTCGGACCACAAACCACTCACATGTTGAATAGTTCCAAACAGTACACAATTTAATAAGATTAATTTTTTTCGAGTAGACGCGAACAAAAACAAATTGTTGAGATTATATGCACACTTTGTGCGCATATAACAAATATAACTACCATTTATCTTCTTACATTTTGTATTACTTCACAGTAATGTTATCAATCTATAGATAAAATTTTTCATGTAAACGATGAGCAAAAATCCGAGCTCACTTAATTAATTTTAATTTCTTTGAACGGCTGGAGTGTATTTTTATAATGTCGTTATCAACTTACAAAATTAATTACGTTACTATAATATCAAAGTTACATGCTCGGAACCATTATTGCAGAAGAAAGCTCAAACTTCTGATAAATTTCTAGAAGCATGTAATAAAAAATATAGAACCACGAAATTAAAATATAAAAAGTTTCAAATGCAATTCTTATTATAACTCCTATTTATTAAGCTTGTAAGGCCATTGTGTTAGAAACATAAAAATATGACTTGAAAATTCGTTTAAGTCTCACTTACCATAAATTCTCTGAGTTATGTCTTAATGGAATGTTCTTTAACATTTTGGAAAGAGTAAGGAGAGGTATAGTTGTTCCACAACGTACTTACGCAGTTTTAAAAACGCGGTTTTTTGTAATCATTCTAGTATCCGCGAAGTTGAAGAATTACAAAAACCAGAATACACTTTCGTCAGATATGAATAATATATGCACACAGTATATAGTACATACGCTGAAAAATTTTATGCATTTATAGGAAATTTATATGTTTGAAAGAATATGCGTAATATGCAAAAATATATAAGATATCCAAAGTGCAGTATATTGCATAATATTTAAAAGTGAGTCGAAATGCCGCAAACTCAGAAGTTTCGAGATAAAAACAGAAATATATTAGTACAACTGCATTGTATTCTGCCCATATGTACAATAGCAATAAGAACATCACAAATAATGTGGCAGTCGCATCGAGCCGTAGGTAGAGTGCTGGTTGGCGACGAGATGAAAAATCGCCAAATCAAATACATTGAGGAGCTAAGCGGCTAACACGTTGACTGTGTCTGTATACGCATTCTGTACATATATGTACATGGGCGGGAGTAACTATGACTCTCTTAAGGCGGTCGTTTGAGGTGTCGGGGAACCTGTCTTCCTAGTATCCGAGATCAGCAGTCGTTTGAGGTATCGGGAAGGCTTGCCTTCCTAGGATCCGAGACTAGCGGTCGTTTGAGGAGTCGGGAAGCTTGCGTCCCTAGTATCCGAGACAGACTTTATGCAGATCTAGTTTAGTAAGTGGACACCTCTTCGTGGTTCCCGCCACAAGTACCTTCTTTGGAAGGGAAACCAAGATCCACCTCTGCGAGTGCTAATACAGCACTGCCACGAGTCGGAGTCGTTGCCCAAATGGCTCTTATGTGGCAACCCCATTGCGGCATCGCGGGACAGCGCGCATTAGCGTACTAGTGCTCAAAATGGACGGCCCAGCGGCGAAAGCTTCTGATGCCAAATTCATACGTGGCGACACGTATGCCCGCTAGAGGATGGGTCTTGCACTGGCAACCTTACCTCCACGTGGTCCCCGCTGGGCAACGTTGCACATGTGTAACTGGCTTGCTGATTACACCGGTCTAACGGCTAAAAGGTTTGTCTCCTGAAAGGGACAGTCTACCCTTCTGATGATCCTTCAGCGGTGAAGGAGGGGTTTTTGCCAAGCCCGCCGTCCATAACATCTACTGACGTGACCCTTGAAAGGGGTGATACGCACCCATCCATCGCTGGTATAGGCTAACGCCTCGGTACAGCAAAGCTTGGGGCCTTGTTCCGCCTAGAAGCTTATGAAGGCAATATATGTACATATAAACAGCATGCAATGTAGTGGTACTAATATATCTTTGTTAATATCTTAGTATCTATAAGAGCTCAGCACTTCGAACAGTTGCCATTGTAGTTCTTGAGGCATATCTTCCGATTAAGATCATCCCCGCCACCTCCTCTTCGTCCCAATTACTAAACTTTTACCCAGTCTGTAACTATGTATGTAATATAAATTTGTGGTAGGAATGGGAAGGAAAGTCTCAAACTTACACAAGTCTTCAGTTATGCGATACATCAATGTTCTGAACCCCCACGTATTTCGGGGGAAAACAGTACATTGTATATTGTGTCGTTCAATATCTGGTTCGCACCGTAGGTATTATAAATGATTCATGAGTAGTGTGGGTGCCGGATATATACAGTGATTCCTCGCGAATAGCTCACGGCCGGACCGGAGTCTGCTGGGGGCACGGAACTCAAACCTCTTGCCGTCCCAGAAGGACAGTGAGCGAAAGACAAAGTGAAAACGAAAATCCGAGCATTCGAAGAAGATTAAGTGCCCATGTATCGCTGTGCTAATGCTATGCAAACTTATAACTTTTATTTTTTAATCTTTCTTTAACCACTTCGTTCTCTCGGACGTGTTATGTCGCGACGACGATACAGTTTGTATAAGGTCACAGACGTGTTATTTCGCGACGATGATACTGTGTATAAGGTCACAGACGTGTTATCCCGCGACGCGATACCGTTCGTGCAGTGCCACGGACGTGTAAACACGCAGCTCCTGGTTTGCTCCGTCTGAGGACACTTAGCTTATTTCTACGATGTTTTAATCAGTGTCTGTTTGATTGTTCACGGGAGTAGGCCACTATGCCACGAATTAGAAATCGCATCATAAGTGATAGCGAAAGTACTACGGAAGATGATTTAAGTGACGAGGACGTTCCATTGTCCGAAAGGTGGAAGAATTTAGTAAGCCAAAGAAAATGGAATATTCCCACTGACACAATGAATTTTGAACGACAAGTTTTTGGTTATACCGATATACATAACAGTGTACTATACGAATCCGGTATATCGGAAAATAGTTCCTCTCTTTCCATTTTCCAATTTTTCTTTTGTGAAGAACTTATAGAATTAATTGTAAAGGAGAGTAAGAAATTTATCCGGAAACAAGGTTTCTCGAGCCCCTACTTTGATATTTCCGATCAAGATTTGTGTTGTTTTTTTGCGATTATTGTACATATGAGTATAGTTCGCTTACCGAAACTGTCTATGTATTGGAATACAAATCCAATATATAATTTTGTGTTTATAAGGCAAATTATGTCAAAAAGAAGTTTTTGAATATTCTGCGATTTCAGCATTTGACTAGTGTAGATCAGAATAACAATGAAAATGGAAGAATTCAAGAAATGCACCCCGTGATTGAAATTCTAATACACCTTTTCCAAAGGGCATATCGACCAAGACAGCACATAGTTGTTGACGAGAGTTTACTATTATGGAAAGGCAGACTTTCTTTCAGACACTATATTAGTAGTAACCGTGCAAGATTTGCTTTAAAATCATTTATTTTAGCCGAATCAGAGACTGGATATGTCTATAATTTGAAATTATATAATGGACGCATATCAGATGAAGGAAAGTCCACATTACTAGGAAACTCTGATACTATTGTAATGGGTTTGTCAAAAAATTTATTAAATGAAGGACGAATCATTTATCTTGACAACTGGTATACCTCTCCCGCTTTATATGAGGAATTATATAAATACAAGACACATGCTTGTGGCACCGTTCGAATGAATAGAAAAGGTTTGCCGTGCGACGAAAAGGTTAAAAAAATAAAAAGTTTGAACAAGTGTGAGATGATAGTACGTTATAACAAATGTATGGCATTTTGTGCGTGGAAAGAAAAAAGACCGGTGACGCTTCTCAGCACCTTACATATCCCACAGTTAGTAACAAGTGAAAAAATTGACTATGCTACAGGACAACACATTAAAAAGCCGAATATAGTTTTGGATTATAATATGCACATGGGTGCGGTTGACCATACAGATCCGATTTTACATGGGTATGAATCATGTAGGAAAACGTTAAAATGGTATAAAAAGTATTTCTTTTATTTACTAGACATTGCAATATGTAATTCTCTTGCCATATGGAACTGTCTTCATGCAAGCAGAAAAAGTTTGCATGAAATAAAAGAAGACATAATATTGGTATTACTCAAAAAATACCACGATCCACTGAATAATTTTCATCAGAAAGGGAGAAGAAATAATTTTCATCCACTTCGTTTGCAATCCAGTGATGTTGCATTATGTGCAGTTCCATGTTTTGAATTGTATCACACAGAGAAATAATAAATTTCAAATATCCTGAAATTAATAGTTTTCTATATACCGTTTCCAGAATTAACACTTTTCCGAATTGAAGCTCTAAATCTAGTAATGGAGCACGTGAAATATGTCGTCCGTGGCACTGCACGAACGGTATCGCGTCGCGGGATAACGCGTCCGTGGTATCACACAAGGGGCAGCGTCGCGAGATGATACGTCTGTGACCTTATACAAACAGTATCGTCGTCGCGACATAACACGTCCGAGAGAACGAAGTGGTTAACGTAATCTATTTATTATATTAGTGCATTTGTTTTATTAAAATGAAACTAAACACGATATAATTTGGAACACTTTTACTTAACATATATGGAATAATTATACTCTATTGTAGCTTCTGACAAATTGCAGAAATGGATTGTGACTAGAAGAGTGCATAATATAATAGTATAATGGCATTGGATATGATGTATTTACTTAAATTATGCAGTTATAACTTTTTCAATAGTAGCTGGTATGTGGCATACGTGGACTACATATGCTTCACTCCCTGTAGCTTCCCCTACTCTATACAATATGTCCATCCGGTCAATTTACTTCTCTTTCATATCTTACTTCTTTTATCTCCTTTATTAATTGTTACGTTGTGCGTACCTGTACTTGTGGCGCACGCGTCTGCTCTGACTGAGTGTGTATAAATTATATGTGTATATGATACTGTAAGTTTATGAATATATGTAGCACTGTGTAAATGGTAGTGTGAGTGTGGTCGAGCAAAAGTATTAATGAGACGAATGTACGTCAACGTACTGGTGTACAAGAACAGTGTTAAAATGTTTTCGGGTTCGTGGATACTCTACTACCGTACGGGCCCTTTCACCAGATCGTTTAATCATCATGAAAAACGGATAGTTAGTTAAATAAGGTAAATAAAGAAAAGAGGAAATTAAAGTTACCTAAAATATATTATATGAAAAGAAAATGATGCTGATTGAATGTATTACAGAATGGTAATATAGTTAAGTACAATTTAAATGTTATAATCTCGGAAAACAATACAAGATATAAGCACAATCGAATAGAACAATTTCTAGTGAGAGAAATCCCACAGTTAATTAATAACTACTGGAAACTATTTGCCCAAAAAGGTTCATACATTTTAAAATACGCTGGAAGAGTAAAGGAAAGGGACTTACCCAAAAGATATGAACTTTGATCTATTTCCAAAAATTGAATATATATATCTAATTTTCGATCAAGCCTGGATTTCTCTACAGGCTAATATTAAGTTTGCCTCGACTTTCTGCAATGTTGTCTAAACTTGCGGAAAGAGGAAGAAACACACGCACACCCTTTTACTATATTGTACGGAATTGATTTTAAACTAACCATATTAAACTGATTAAATAAGGAAATTATATGAATGCATTAAACAACAAAAGAAACAAATTAAATTTGGAGGTTTACAAAAATTAATAAATATAATTTTTCTACGTGAAGATTGAGTCTTTGGTTGTAACTTGCTAAAGTTATTCACAAGCGCGACTAAAACTCTATCTCAAACATCCCACGGACCGCTTGAAACGCACTTCGCGATTATAAGTTGAAGCGTGTTGCAACTTTCCGCTCTCGGAGGAGACCAGAGTGGGCCTAGTTCGAAAGTGTTTACGTTGCATTGCTGTTGCGCCCAACAAATTAGGCTGCAAGGCTGATGCGTAATAGTCCGTGAGTCGTTAATTTGATGGGTGAGGGTACATGCGTGTTCCTTTCCCTTTTCAGCTCTGCCGTTATCTTCCTGAATCAAGTACCTTCCTTTACTCTTATGCTATAACTAAATTATTAATACTTATAATTTTCAAAAGTAAATTTATCTTCATTATATTAGTAAGGGAATGAAAATGGAAAAGCATAGTTCTTAATATATGTTACATAAATTTTGAAATGAAATATTATCTATATCGCCTTTTTACAAACAATTTGAATTAATCGCTTAGAAAACATTGATTGCTATTGTAGGATTATGCTCGTAGGACTGACTGGCGTGCAAGGACATACAATACATTATAATTTAATGCAAATCTATGAACAATCTCTATTGTAATTTTATATCGATCGCGTTGCGTGTCCACGAGAAACGTTCCAGAACGTATAGCGTTATCGGACTACACGAGCGCATTTTTGGTTTATGTTTGACGGTTCGGAGAAGTAAGTCGATCTAAGAGTCTCTTATCGTGAGACCATGTTGGTTTGAAGGAAGAAATGCGTTATATTAACAATCTTAGTTTAGTCGCCAAAAGATAATCTATCTGATATATATGTCGAAGACCGTTACTGCGTCCGGTTAGGGTGTTCCAAGAATGCTATATGCACTATTGAACGGCATCCGGTCGATGTACAGAAAAACAAAGGAAATTTGACAATTTTATGTTCTGAACGTAATATAATACATTTATATTTTAATAGGAAAATGTAATCCGAACTATGTTGTATTTGGTTTCATCTTCGTCAGAAAAGTTTGGCGATTATACTAAACAAAAATATATTCAGAAAAAAATAAAAAAAAATTTTAATCTTACATTATCGTAACCATACGTTGTACGGGGATTTAAAACGCTCCTCTCTTACGAAAGGCGATCCGAACTCTCGTCACCCTTTACCGATCGTGAATCACGGTTCTAAACAAGGTAGCCCTCACAGGTCTTCTATGGTGTAGGCTAGAACATGAGAAAGGCATCGCTGTCATCAGTTCTGGGATGACTGAACGGACCAACGGTTTTTATGTCTGCGGCGTTGTGGCATCGTACGTTCCGGCCTGTTAGTTTGTTAACTATCGCCGCCAAATTTTAAATAATAATTCATTTTCGTACGTAGGTTAGGTGGCCAGAGTGTAGTTTCAGTTTTCTCAGATATGATAAGTGTTTACTTTAGTGACTTTTCGCTACATCAACATTTTTCTTTCCTTCTTTTTTGAGGATGGGCATTATTTTAGCATTGCAGGGAAGTATAGATCGGAGGAGCTTGAAAAAGCGATATTCTTGTGCTGCTTCTTGACAATAAGCAGAAAAAAATCTGTTGAATGCGCGAACTGAACATGATGGTATTTTATGTTTATTGTAGGGAAAGAGATTTTGAACAAATTTTGTCTGAAGAATAGTCACCTGGCCTTAGTTTTCGAGATATTTCCAAAAATTGTTGATACTGATACATTGAATTTCGCCTGTACATATGTATGTCCTGCTCGCGCTGTGGCTGCTAGGCATCACCCATCGTCATGTGTTGCTTTCAACACGTTACAGTAGTTCGCATATACTGGGTGCACAAAAAGATTAAATTTAACCAATTTCAGCTATCAACTAATAGTTGTAGTTATAGGGTAGATAAGAAGTTTTGATTAGTTCGATTCGGACCAACGGAAAGTAACTGAAACTGCCATGGAGGAAATGATAGTAGAGAAACGGACGTAAGTGATTATTAATAAAAAGTTCACCACTTTTCTGGCGCATGGTTTTGCCCCAACAAATTAATATTTTATTGTTTAAATGAGTGAAAATTTAACTAGAATTATAGTCTTCAATATTAAAAACAATATATAAAGATTAAACTCAAAGGGTTAAAGCTTGCAACATAATTATTTATATTTTAGCATTATCTCAAAACAATTGTATGGATATCATGGAGTAAGACGTGTCTGGCTTGGTAAATCGAACAAAAACTTACATTTGAATTGATTGTCAGAAATTGGAAATGGTGACGGTCTAGTGTATTGGCTCTACGTTGGGCGCCAATTGTAACGTTTTTCGCTGATGTCGGGGTTCGGGAGTGGGTCAGAATGCAAACCCCTGCGTTTTCACCGGGAAATCTGGAGTATCCTCTCGGTTTTTAATTGTCGACTTTTCTGATTAGACGACGGACGTTCCGTATCGATGACGGATGTTCCGCATCATCGACCATCGATACATAAGGACCCACTGATGATCGAGAAGCTCAGTAATGGAGTGCTCAGCTCTGCAGATGCAAACCGAAACGTTTGCGAAACGTCGGCGCAACGCTGATAAAATACGCAACATCCAACTTGAAGCCAAAACGGCTCAGTTCCAATAGGACTAGTATCACCAACGGTTACATATACTTCTCTGCTCAAATACTTTGGAGTGATCAATGATCTAAACTTGATTTTTGTGAAGAAGATAAGAAGTAAGTTATTAAAATACATAATGTCTGTTTTGTGCATGAGGAATGGGGAATAAAAAGACCCGCATTCGATATTCTCATTAAGACGATCTGTCTCCTAATTTTGACGTGTGGTAGTGCCGTGTGGTATGAAGAAGTCGGTATTACAGCTATTAATCGGCATATTTTCGCAGCACATCGCGCAATACTGTTGGCATTGGTTGGAGCATGCAAGACAACTTCCACCGCTTCACTGCAGGTTATTGGCGGGTATCTGCCAGATTTAGAAGTAATTAAGTTTGGAGTTAAAAGAAATATACGGAGGAGTCTACAGATGCACTGGAAATGTTTTCAATATCATCCTCAGGAGAACGACGAGAATGAAAATATTAAAGAGATACAGAATTTTGTAGTGCAGCCATAGCAAAGTCGATGGGGAAACGAGACACATGGAAAACAACATATCGGTTTATCAACAACGTTCAATTTCGCGAAACTAGAAAGTGGTTCAACTCACATAGATGCTGCGTTTTCCTTCTGACTGGCTATGGATCACTCAATTTCAGGCTGCTGAATGGGAACTCGCGTGATTCTCCGATGTGTTCGTTTTGTCCGCGGACACCTGAAACTGTGGAACATACAAGGTGATCCTCTTGCCAGTCGTCTCGAAAGCAATGCCGTCGCTTCAGCATACAGCGACAACCTCGTGTTTGTGTATGCGATCTGCTAGTGAAACGGTCTACTTCAATTTTAGGACTCGGCTGTTCTTTTCACGCGCCTTTTCGCACAGAACGGTGTCCGTTGCACTAGCCGTTGCCGTCGATTCGCCGGTGACACAGTGACAAAGGAATCGTCCTTTAGTATTTAGGCGACGATATTTCTCTCGAGTCTTATGGTGGGAGATCCACCCTCTATTATATTTGATTGTCGTATGTATGAAGACTTTAGATATGACCTTATTCGTGACCCAATATGCAAGACGGATTGGAAAGAACTAATAAAGGATAAAGATAAATATATGAGATTTTTCAAATTTTCGAAAGATATCTTCACGTACAGGAATACTTACCTTAATGCAACTGCCATGGGGGTCACCGGTGACAGGCGCCACTGCGATTAATTAAGGTATTGAAATTAAATAAACAACCATATTTCTACAAATTTTATACACAGATGTAGTTACTTAATTTTACTACGATACTTTCGGTATTATATGATGCTTCTGTAACATCCAAGTCAGTGGATTGTGATACGTTCCAGATTATAATGTATCCTGTTGAAACAAGTAAACTCGCTGTGGCGTGGTGGGGCAACCATACAAAATTCGCGTGTCAGTCAAATTGTTAAAGAACAGAATAACGACGGCGCTCAGTGTAGACGGTCTGCCTCCTCGGGACAGGAACGGAAATGGTGGGGTATTTCGGTGGCTGCGAGACCCGTCTCACTGTAACGAAAGACTAGAAGAGTTTTAAAGATCCCAAGAAGTAATAAGCAAGAGAAATACGATAGCGAAACGTATGCGAAATAAGCGCAGTGACGAGCGTCAGCTCCGCTGCTGTAGCGCGAATGAAGAATAAAATAAAAAAAATGAAGCTTTCGGCGTTGCGACAGTCACTGGAAATCTCTGCGAACGATGTATCAAATTGAAAAATGGGTGAACGTGGCTGTCTCGTAATTCATACGATAAGGTTTTGTCGCGTGGCCGATACCCAAGTTGGCTCGAATCGAATGTTCGGCGAATTTCAGTAATCGAATCAATCGATCGATATTTTTCCGTGTGTGTAATCGCGACATTTTTACTGATGTTCTATTATCGCGTTTGACTTCATTGGCTTAGTGCCGAAGTAAACAATGCATAAAGTGATAGTTTATTTGAACGACTTGAGTTCGCGGGTGACCGACACGCGCGACCGGACATTACATCTGTCCGTCGGTGGAAAAACAAGACATGAGAATAAAAGTGTGATCAACGAACGAACTGCAAAAATTTATCGAACGTCGAACGTTGAGACTGGCGTGAAGTTGTTGCACGATCGTCCAGCGTCGAAGAATTGTTCAGAATTTCACTGCCGTTTCCTTGATTTATGTTTCGCTTGTGCGTGGATGTTTGTATGTGTTCTACGATATCGCGATTGACGAATATTCTGGTGAATCAAGACTGTCCGTATGCTTTGCTCTTCTTTAGTGTTACAGTGCCTCTTTTTCTCTCGTTACTGCTATGGACTCTGAACGCCGTGCATGTTAGCCATGGATTTGGATGCAACGCGCGACACGGTAAGACTTTTTCGCTCTTGTTACTTTTTTCTACACTGCTGAAACCGGGTAATCAATATTCTTGTGAACTGACCACAATTTGACCGTAAATTTACGGTACCGTTCGTAATTGTTCAGTTGATAGTAAATATTGGAATATGCCCCAGAGATCGACTCCTCTGTTTTTCAATAGTTTAATTTCTTTGGGAAAATTAATGGAATAGCTATTGTATTAAGTTGACCAAAAAGTTTTGTCGTTTTTCGGTAATGCATGGTTTGAATTGAAATACATAAGTAAATGTGCAAATAATTTTTCAAATGCAAAGAATATCTATTAATATACATTTCAATGCGTCATTTGGAAAAACATTAAACATTGATTGTATGTATCATGTTTTACGTAACCTTGAAACGAAGGAAGTCATGATGCGTTTTTGATATGCTACTTTCTGGTACCATTGTAAACGTAAAAATGCATTATAAACTAAGGAAAATGGTACCGATAATAGAATCAGCTAATATTGGAAGGTTATCAGCGTTTTTAAGTTCTTTTCCTAGGAGAAAGTAGAAAAATTAGACAATTGAAAGTCTCGGTTCTGCGTTAAAAAAATATAAATGTATTCAAGAATGGAATGATCAAACTGTTAAATATAGCAGAAAATTGTCTGAAAAAGTAGTATGTTGTTTAATAAAGTTTTACTTCTATGTGTGTTTACAGTGCGGCTAAACATTTTGGCCAATCAAATGGTTATATACTAAATATTGTGAATAGGGAGATGTGAGGATGGGGACACGTACTGAATGGGACATTGTGATTCTTTGAATGATTAGATATCTCGTTATGATAAGAGAATATACGTTTCGTAGTAATATTAATGCAAGTACAACCACGTCTAATTTTAAGCTATTATTTCAGAAGTAGTAACAATACTTGATTAAATTTTCTCGCTTCAAAGTAAAACTTCAGTGTTACTTTGATATGTTTTGTAAAGTACTGTTAGAGTAAACCGATATTATTATTATATGTAAATAAATATTTATTCAAGAACAACAACGTGAAGTACCAGGCTCTCATGTGCAATACTGTAACGGAAAAAGTTCGAAATTTCAACATTGCTATTACATGTATTTATAAATGGAGGCCGCTTATTTCATAAGTGTACTATTCAGAATCTTGCAGCTTTTTCTGTAAATTCAAATTTTAGATATTTTTCTCATTATTTTTGTTGTTTTGGTTTGTGGATTAAAATGACGTAATTGAACTCACCATTTTACCTAACATATTATGAAATGTTTATTGCAACTAACGTACGCTGTTTCTTGCGGTCTTTCAAATTGCCGCCACATTGGATAATTACAAAAATTACAATATACTGCTGCATAATGTAAACAATATACAGGGTGTTTGCGAAATCATGGTACAACCGACAAGGGGATGATTCTCCATATGAAATCGAGTCGAAAATATTGAATAAATGTTTTTCATACAGGGGTTCAGTTTCGAGAAAATCGAGTTTGAAAATTCGTTAGGTACGCATGCACTTAAACAGACTTTTTATTTATGGAGTTGTGGAGCTGTGGAGAGGGGACAGAATAGGAAAAGGAAGGGTGTTGCGTTTCGTCCTGGGCCTGCTAGTGGACTCATCAGTAAGGCTACCTAGCAGGCCCTGCCTTAGACTTGGGATATTGGAAGGAAGGTTAAAGGCGGTATATATATGGACGAGGTAGTTGGAGCGAGTACTTTCGAGAAAGCCTATTTCGTATGTCCCTCTAGTGGTGGGTGCAGGAGAGCCGCCACAGAGTCACCTGAAAGAATTAGTTTATGTCCAAAATAATAAAAATCGCAACCAATTAGAAGGTAATATTGTTCAGGCATTCGAAGAAGTTAAAAGATCGAACACATTAGTTTCGGTTTACGCTTCATTAATTCGTCGAGCAAGAGTTTGCCTACAACAGCAAGGAAGACATTTTCAATATTTGTAAATTACTAGAATAAATCAATTATTGAAATTTACGGCTAATTATTAATTAAAGTCATACCATATCCTAAACGATACTGTTGTGACACAACTTTAATTCCGATCGGTAGCTAAACGGATCGGCTGTGTTCACTGATCTCGGCGCGAACTAACTCACCGAGTGGAGTTTGCGTGTGTGCTATGTCGGAGTTATTGTGATGTCGGACGGTTCGCGTTGCTCTGTTCTTGACGACCGTTTTCTCTCGTGGGTGTTTTTAGACTGACTTACCACTTGTGGATCCTCGTTTTCGCGATCGACCCCCCTTCCTCGATCGTGGCGATCGCGACTCCTGCGTCTTTTGGCGCTCGCTGATTGGTTCCTTCACATTTTTGACAGGTACCAATCAGCGAGCCTACTCAGCGCCTCGACACACCTTTTTTGCGCCCTTAGCGCGCTCGTTTAGAGAGGGGGTCGTGGTGCTTGTGGGGGTGTCGATGTCCGGCAACGCTGGGGAAATTCCTCCAGGTAGCTCACTGTTCGGTATCGGTACCGTTACAAACAGATGTCAAACTATCCTTCGGAATTTCCCGGTTTACGACACGTCTTGTGCTATCGAAGGACGACCGGCGCAGTTAAGCTTTCACTTAAATTACTTAACTGCCGTCGCCAGAAGGTAACTAAAATTCATGCGGATGCCAGATGTAAACTCCTTTCCTCAAACAATAGCGTCTTCTTGCGAGCGTGTCATAAACCACGGATCCGGAATGCTACGGTCGGTCGGTGGGCCTGGCTCGAGTGCAGGACCCTGGGTTGTGCGTGTTGTATACGCTCAACAGATACTGTTTACAGATGCAAGCAGCAATGGAAATTGCGGGCTAGACCGAGCGAATAAAGCAGACTCTGTCTAAGTAGACACGTACCTAAAGAATTTTCAAACTCGATTTTTTCGAAAATGAAGCCCCATATGAAAAAACTATATTCCTTGTTTTCAAGTAAATTTTATGCGAGGAATCATCCCCTTGCCGGTTGTATCACGATTTCGCAAACACCCTGTATACAAACAGTACATAATAAATACACTGCAGATTTTATGCATTTCGAGGGAATTTAGACGTTCGGAAAAATGGAGGTGATGCGTATATGCAAAAATATAAGAAAGTTTCGAAATGCAGTGTATTTTATTATATTTAGAGAACGAAGAGAATCCTATGTAGGCTACATTTGGATAATTATTTACCTTAGAATTGTCTAATCTTGTTTTATAAAATTGAAATATGTCGTACAATTTACGTTGGAAAACTTTTAATGGACGGTGAATAATGAAATTTTGGAAGCCTGTGAATAACACATTTATTTTCTTAACATACATTTTTGTTTTAAAATACAACATATATTTCTATTATATTTTAGCAGTCTCACTTAAGCAGCCGATCTCAACGGACGTGTTTACGATAAGCGAATTTCGAAGTGCGATTGTGTGCTGATTGTGCCTAACCAGGAGGAGTTTGAGTGCGTGTAATCTGTTGAACTTGCCTGCCGGCAAGATCATCAAGACAAATGGCAGAAACAGACAAAATTCAGTGGTAAATTTACCGTATGCAAAAATGATATATACAACGACATAATGGACGATGTTAAACAATTGAGTGACAAGCGGGAGATTATCACTAACAAAAAACGTAAAATAATATCATATAACACACCTGGAAGCAGCCCAGATAAGCAACAGAACAAATAGTTAACCGATATACCCCGTTCCAATACATTTAGTGTACTAAGGGAAGATATCGATGAAATGACCGAGCCCATAGATGTTGCTGTGCCAAAGGCAGTTACACCAAAATCTCCCCCTATTCATATCAAAGCCCCAATTATTGAAGCCTTACGTGAACTTCTTAAAAAGACAGCAGATAATAACTACACACTAAAGCAATTAAAAGATAACCATATCAAAGTTCAAGCAAATACAACCGAAATATACAGTAAGATCGTGTTAGCCCTGAAAGAGAAGAACGCGAACTTCTACGCATACCAGCTGATGAAAGACAGAAGCTGTAAGGCGGTTCTGCGAGGTATACATCCGAAAGCAAATATTAATGACATTATCAGCGAGCTGAAAGACCTCGGCCACCAGGTGAGACAGATCAACAATACAGTTAAACTCGACACCAAGCAACCGCCATCGCCTTTCTTCATCGAATTAGAGCATAATGAAAATAATAAGGATATATACAAAATGAATAAGCTCCTTAATACCATCATTACATTTGAACCTCCGAAAACCAAAAGAAGAGGTGTACCATAATGCATACGTTGCCACGCTTACGGTCATATAAAGAACTACTGCTTTAGAAATCCTGCATGTGTAAAATGTGCTGACAAGCATCTCGCATCAAACTGTCAACATCAGACAAAGTAGGCGAAGTAAAATGTTAAAACTGTAGAGGAAATCACCCCGCCAGTTACAAAGGTTGTAAAATAAGAAAACAATTACAGCAAAAACTATACCCTATACTTAGAGCCAAAAAAATCCCAGATTCTGTTACTCCACCGTTGGAGACTAACAGTCGAAGCAGTAACATTAACAATACACACAGTCACTCGTTCCCACGAACAATATCCTATGCTGACATAACATGAAACAAAACACAATCCTTTACAGTACATAACAAACCACCATCAGAGATATCTGAAATTAAAAAGTTACTGTTGCAAACTGCAGTAAACACTGAATTCATCACTACCATGATATTCGAACAATCATAACTGTTAAAAGAAAAATCAAAATAAATTAACTTATTGATAGAACTACTTACGAGCGTGCTCCCTAACAAATCAACATAACATTGGATAATGAATTAAAAATCGCTATTTGGAAGGTGAACGGGTTAAATCGAAGATCACATGAATTAAATACATTTCTAAGCATCAATAAAATCGGTATAATGCTTGTAGCAGAAACCCATCTAACACATAAAGACTACACGAAAATACAATTCTACAATATATACGTCACTAATCACCCCACTGGAACGGTTCGTAGTGGAACAGCAGTAATCATAAAAAATGACATCTAACACTTCCTCCAAAACTCATTGGAACATACAAGCTTCGTCTGTAACAATCAACACAACACGCTACAAACTTGCGCTGGCTGCAGTCTACTGTCCCCAAAGCAGAAAATCTCTCTACACCAATTCACAAACTTCTTTCAAAGTCTGGGAAACAAATTCATTACCGGTGGTGATTTCAACGCCAAGCACGCTTTATGGGGTTCTAAAACAAACTCACTCAGTGGAAAAACATTAGACCAAACCATACGAACACTATCTGTTCGGTTCAATTTTGTATGATGTTTATGGCATGGTTTAGAAGTACTGCAATTTTTGAGGATTCGTTAATTTAGTTTTTCTGTCCTCTGGACGACACTCGCCAGATGGTACAATTCCCCAATTTTTACTCTTGTTATAGCGTTTGTATAGACTTTAACTTCTTTCGCATATTTTCCGTTCACCTCAGTAGCTATTACAGAGCAATCTTCGAGGACCATGAGTCATCCAACGGATTTCGCGGCCGATGCAAAAGGCAAGGAAACCGTCTCAGGTGTTGACTAGATGTGTTGTCCACCCGTGCCGAATTCTAACTTTTCGCCCCTTTGGAGAAATCTGCGAAACACGCTGAGAACGTAAGGGAAGGTGTGTCCTTTCAACCTAGGCCCGTTGTTTGGATCTTCCCAAAAATGGAAAGAAACCAATCAGTACGAAATTGCAAACTCAAGAGGGGAGATGAGACAGACTCGCGATCTCGACATCAGTCGTATAGAAACAGTTATACAGAAACAGTCGTAGAGAAGCTAATGAAACCTCGAAGTAGTCAGAACGACTCGAACAGTTGAAATAGCATAGTGACGAGAAACATTAGATACGGTTACTGGACAACACCCAGTAGTCTGCAATTAGTCAACCAAACACACTGTTTCTTTCCCTCGAATGAGGGTGGTCCTTCGAACCATTTGTTTCTTTGTCGGCATACATGTGGAAACGCCTACAAGGCTCGAGCGATTTTGATCGCGCATAGCACCATAACACTATCCCTAGATACACTAACAACCAATGAACCAACTTATTGGCCAGCTGCATACGACAAATCACCAGATTTACAAGACTTCGGTATAATCAAAGGGTTAAATAAAGCCCACTTCCAAGTACACTCTTGCTTTGATGTCAGTTCAGATCAATCACTCAAGCTATGACAACATTATGCAACACCAGCACAAACTGGGACTACTTTAAAAACTACTTAGAAGACAACATGAATTGCAACATACTACTAAAATCCCCCGAACAAATAGAATTAGCTATGTTTAATTTTACTAATCTTATTCAAGAGGCAGAATGGATGTCTACTAAGCCAGCGAAAAATAAATGGCAATTTAACTCATATCCAGAACATATCCTTTGAAAGTGTAAACTCAAACGTAAATTAAAATACAAGTGGGACAGGCAAAAACCCCTTTCAATAAAAAAAGATTGAACGCAATCACTAAAGAAGTGAAACAGCTAATATTGCAGCACTGCAACGATAAATTTCATTCATACATCCATAACCTTTCCCTCAACGAAGATACGAACTATAAATTATAGAAGGCCTCCAAACGATTCAAAAGACCTACCACACTGTCTCCCGATATCAAGAAACCTGACGGTAGCTGAGAAGGAAGTGCCTTTGAAAAAGCTACAATCTTTGCCGAACACTTATACAATACTTTCCAACCTAACGACAAACATGCCAGCACAAGGTCTATAGTCCCGACAAATATTCATCACAATCAAGAAATCCCAAGGACCACCATCAAAGAAGTTAACAATCTCGTCGCTGACATCTCAATTAAAACAACTTCAGGTTTCGACCTAATTAATGGAAAAATCATCAAAGAACTTCCGCATAAAGCTGTCAGAATGCTAACCACAATATTTAATGTTATATTAAGAACCCAATACTTCCCCATTAATTGGAAAATAGCACAGCGTACCCTGCTACATAAGCCCGATAAAAATCTACACCTGCCATCATCCTATAAACCGATCTCTCTGCTATCCACACTATCGAAAGTTCTGGAAAGAATAATATTAACGAGAATAAAAAAGATAAGTACAGAGCTCAACCTAATACCGTCACATCAATTTGGATTTAGAAACAAACATGCAACAATAGAACAGGTACACGGACTTACAAGCAAGATTACACATGCTTTCGAACACAAGCAGTACTGTACGGCTCTTTTTCTAGACATACAGTTACTCGTTTTAATATTCGGACACTATGGTTTTTGCGAAATTAAAGCTTTATGTACTTACTTGAAATGTGGTTATCGAATTTTCTGGTCCGTAATGGGTTGAAGCACATATTCTAGTTTACAAATATGTAAGATTAATTACTTTATTTTTTATTGTTTTCCACATAATAAATCATAAACGAAATTATACCCAATATTGGTGACGAAAAAATATTCGGACATCTAGTATATTTCGCCGTTTATTCGTTTTAGAAGGTCCGTTTGTAAACTCTTTATGATTGTTTGTAAACACCAAGAGTGTACAGCAGTTCGGTTAGCTTCTGATAGTCAGTTTCATAATAGATTCCATCGTTTCTACACGCATTTGTGAAAATGAATCGCAAAAGTAAAAATACCTGATTCAACATTCGACAACTTGTTATATTTCACCGCGAAAAATGGAAATCATACCGGGAAATTGGGAAGTTGGTAAATTTAAGTAAAAGCACCGTCGCGGATATTATAAGAAGATATAAACATGAAGATCGCATTGAATCTATTCCTCAAAAGGGACGTCGACATCTTCTTGACAATCGTGATAAGCGTGTAATTATTTGAAAAATAGAGATCAATCCAGGATTAAGTGCCCCTAATTTAACAGTAGAATTGGCTGCAGAAACTGGGAAGAAAGTGCCCGTGGATACAGTTCGCAATGTTTTAAAAGATGCTGATTATAATAGTAGAGTGGCTCGTAGAAAACCATGCATAAACGAGAGCAATCGAAAGAAACGCATAGCATTCGCTAAAGAATTTATTTCTAAAACACAATCATGGTGGAATGATGTGATTTTTGAGGACGAAAGTCAATTTCATGTTTCTGGGTATAGTAGACGAAAATTAGTGTGGCGTAAACCAAATGAACAATTAAAAATAAAGAATATGATACCGACGGTTAAACACGGTGGCGGAGGCTTGATGGTATGGGGCTGTATTTCAACTGCTGGAGTAGGAGAGTTAGTTTTCATTGAAGGTATTATGGACAAGAACAAATATTTAGACTTATTAAAGCAAAATTTATTAAAAAGTGCAACGAATATGGGTATACGCGACAGTTTTAAGTTCTACCAGGATAACGATCCGAAACAAAAATCGAGAATAGTTCGGGAATATTTATTGTATGCTTGTCCGAAAGTGCTACATCCTCCACCACAATCACCGGATTTAAATCTAATTGAGAATTTGTGGGACTTATTGGATCGTAATGTTACGACAACGCATATAAAAACAAAAGAAGAATTAAAAATACGACTGACGGAAGAGTGGAAACGCTTTACTCAAAATTGCTTAAGTAAAGTAATTTCAAATGTGCCGACACGGTTGCAACATGTTGTTAGACAACAGAGACATCCCACAAAATATTAAAATTATTATAATTTTGTTCTTATGTATTTCTAAATAGGAAAAAACGTTATGTAATGTTAACTGTCCGAATATTTTTTCGACACCAATATTGGGTCTAATTTCGTTTATGATTTATTATGTGGAAAACAATAAAAAATAAAGTAATTAATTTTACATATTTGTAAACTAGAATATGTGCTTCAACACATTACGGACCAGAAAATTCGATAACCACATTTCAAGTAAGTACATAAAGCATTAATTTCGCAAAAACCATAGTGTCCGAATATTAAAACGAGTAACTGTAGAAACGGCATTCGACAAAGTCTGGCACGAGGGTCATTTACACAAACGGAGTCAAGAATGTTCTAGGCCTTACTATAAACTCATTGAATCCTACTTAAAGCAAAGAACCATTTTCGTTAAATATCAAGATGAGTCTTCTGACATTTACGACATAGCAGCGGTCGTCCCGCAGGGTAGTGTTCTGGGCCCTTTCTTGTACACAATATATACATCAGATATTCCAATCACAAGTGAAACCGATACATTTACATTGGCAGATGATACAGCTATATTATCCGCCCACAATGACCCAACGGTAGCGATAAATATCTTACAATCAAATATCGCAAAACTAGAAGAATGGCTGCACCGATTCAAAATAAAAAGAAGCACGGACAAATGTAAGCACATTATCTTTACCCTAAATTAAAGTACTGTTCCTGATGTCAAACTTAACAATCCTCCTATACTACAAACCAAATCGGTTAAATACCTGGGATTACACTTGGACTCAAAATTGACGTGGAAATATGATATACGCTCTAAAATCGACCAAATCCGTATCAAGAGGAAAAACATGTACTGGCTTACGTCCAAGAGACCTAAACTAAGTCTTGACAATAAACTTTTACTCTACATAACAATTATACAGCCTACGGCTTTGAGATGTGGGGCATGGCTGCCAAAAGCCACATTGCTAAACTTGATGCATTACAATCTATCATTCTTAGAACAGTAACCAATGCTTCATGGTATGTTCGAAGCGACGAATTCCGGAAGGACCTCAAATCTGAAACAGTTACCAATGAAATCACCAGTCGTTGCAACAGATATAAAAGAAGCATAAACAATCACTCCAATGACTTAGCGAAAAAGCTATATGAAACTAGTCTGCCTGGCAGACTGCATAGGAAGCATCCAAAGGATCTTCTATCTTAACGTCATCAAGTCTCAACAGATGTTCTCCACAGGGATAACATATACGTGCTAATTAACCATACCCGATACTACAATTCACATAATGTCCCTGCTAGACGAAGTGTGAAGACTCTTGGAGATAATAAAAAAAAATTATATTCTAGCGTATAAATATTAGATAATGTACAGATACGAGTGGCAATAGGGATTTTATAATTACGCGGATTTTCAATTACGCCATATGTCGATGACCCGAACTCCCGCATACTTTGAGGTACAACTGTAATATTAATGTCATGTTGCTTCAATATGTTATGGCATTCATAAATATTCATGTCTTATTTTCACTGCAGCCAATTTATGAAAGAGACAAATACCGTTAGCTCTGTGGCGTCAAGGGATACTGCAACCATTAGGTTTCGTGTAGTCGTAAATTCCGCTACACTTTCGCGACAATACCTCGATGACGCGATTTACTCCCACTTAAAGGAATGGAAAACCTGGTTGTATTTTCAATATATAGCAATTTATTGAACTGTTGAGATTTACAGTATGGTTGCCGATGGATGATTTCGCTTGCTCGGGTTAAGATGTATAGTAAAACGAGTACTCCGCAATCTCGATGGCCAGCTTGTAGGGTCGACTCGATTTGTTGGAGGTTATTTGAAAATTATTCAATAATATAGAATACTCAGGAATATTCTAGACTCAGCAATACTCTCTCGAAAATGCGCGTGACTCTATATTTGTCATTTGGAAAACTAAGGTGGAAGATGATTGGCGGAAATAATTTGGAAAGGGAAAATTGCCGGATTTCCGTGATTGGCTGGTCAGAAATTGAAACCAGCCCCCCACAAGTGAAGGAGTGGAAAGGCGCGAAGGTGTGCAAACAGAGGGGATGCTCGCGAAGTCCGTCGAGAAGGGGATGCGAGGGCCCGATGTTGGTCAGGTAAGCTAGAGTTGAGGTGCACGATTCCTCATTGTCCAGAAAAGAAAGGAAGTGACTTTACAGCTGTATTTTGGCAGATACGGAACAAGACCTTAATGAGGTGCTTACAGTTCGTGTCGTCCACAGCGTGTATTGTCCTTATGGTTCAAAGGAAGCAATATTGGAGCTTATAGCAATAAGCTAATCCAATTTTCGAAGATGGGATAATCCTATTAGTTATCTAAATGCAAATGCTGCTAATGGGCAGAAAAATCCGTCTTAAGGACGGAACACCCTCATAACACAAATTTTAGTCATAATGAACTGCCCCTGTTGTGTCCGACCATTTACAGATTTCCCACTGTAACTGTATAGCGCTAGGGACTGAACGTGTGCATGTATCGTGTTAGTGCTACTTTGTTTGCTTATTGCCGAAAGCGTCGAACGTAGAAAGAGACAGCAAGCGAAAAAGAAAGAAGGACTAATTGTGAGAGTTGAGCGAGTCGAATGAGTCAAGAGAGAAGCCGCGGCTTCCCTTGATGATCTATATCGCTTTCATTCAAATGAGACATTGTTAATACTGTTACGGATCTTCTTGATGGGTCTAGGACTATTGGGTTCTATGCCCGTGAAGTGCTAAACCATTTTGCTCGAGAGCGCGAATATTAAATAAAACTTACTTGAATTGAATTTCTGTTTATTCTTGTGTTAGTTTTAAGGAAATTATTAAAGCGAGAATTCTCAATGCGTCTTTCCTTCTTCCTGGTTCTTCTTCTTCTGTTCGTTGCTTCTTTCTTCTCGTCGCTCTTTTTTCCCCGCTGCTCTTTTGAATTTCCGCGCTTGCGCGGTAGTTATTAATACTTGAAGTCTCATTCACATGACAGGCAAATACATGAAAAGGTTACTAATCCATAAAGTGCTACTCGCATGTAAGGGGATACGTGACACCTTCGCCCCTGTACAAAAAGTTGTTTCTTCGGAACAACTTTTTTCGCATTATAAAATATCATACACGCTGGGTTTACATTTGATAGAGCTACACTCACATTCAGATACAGAGTATGAAACGCACAATATTTAACTTTCTCAGCATTTCTGAATTATAAATCATAACATTACAATTAATATTCCATGTCATCGTCGGCAAGTCTTATACATGCTAATTTAAGCTTATTGACATGGACTATTTTAAACTTATTATTTCCTAAATCTAATTCGCATGTTACATTGGTAATCATACGTTTGATTTTAAAGGGACCTAACCAGTCAGAATCAAGCTTTGAAATTTTGGGTTCTTTTAAGAGGTATACATCATCGTTTACTTTATATTCACGTGGATTTAGCTTCCTGTCATAATAAGTTTTACTTCTTTCTTTAGCTCTTTCAAGGTTTTCTGCTGCAGTGGCCTGAGTAGTTGTTATCTTGGTAAGCAGTTGGTCTAAATAATGAATAAATGTACGAGGTACTTGTTCCTTAGCGAATGCAGATGGAATTATAGCTTTGACTCCAAAAACTAATTCATGTGGAGTGAATCCTGTAGCCTCATGAGTAGAAGTATTATAGGAAAACATACCAAATCTTATCCAGTCATCCCAATTAGTTTTAATACAATAATGTTTGAGGTAATCAGTAAAGATTTGATGAGCTCTTTCTAAGGAACCTAAGGACTGTGGGTGAAAGGCAGTAGAAGTTATCCGCTGTATTTTAAAAATTTTACAAAAATTTTCCATCACCTGACTAATAAAGTTCCTTCCTTGGTCCGTGTGAATTATTCTTGGACAACCAAACCTACTAATGAAATTTTCTGCTAAAGCAAGGGCTACTGTAACTGCTTGTATATTGGGTAGAGGAATCGCTTCTGAATATTTAGTTAAATTATCTTGAAGAGTAAGCAGATATTTATTCCCTTTTTCTGTTACAGGCAGAGGACCAACGATATCCATTTGAACTTTCTCAAAGGCACGAGTTGGAGTGTCGGTGATGCACATAGGTTGTTTTGTTCTTGTAGAATAAGTTTTATTTCTTTGACAAATTGGACAAGACCTAACGAAATTAGCTATTTCTTTTCTCATTCCTGGCCACTCATAATTTTCTTTAAGGAGATTATACATCTTGAGATTATACATCTCGACGACGCTCTGACACTGAAGGCATAACTATTTCACCAGTGCATACTATAATTTGATATTTTGGATCACTGAAATTAAATCGGAGAAGATCTTCTATTAAATTACATTCTCATAAAGTGAAACTATCTAGATCCCTTGCTATGCTAAAAGTTTCTAAGCTTTGTGAATCAATTAAAATTTTGAAAGATTTAATTGCAGAATCGACCTGATGAGAATCTAGATTATCAAGTAGGCTTTGTTTGAAAAATAAGAGAAACATAAAATAATCATCGGTCGGAAAAGCCATTGTATCACCGAGATTTACTTGGTAACTCTGTGCTTTTTCGATTGTGAATTTACCCTGGTTTATCAGAGGCCTGCTGACCTCTGTTATTATATTAAAATCAAGGGGAATGAAATGAGCGAGATTGCCGTTTTGTGTGTAAAGGTGATTTTTAATGTGTCTTATGATAGGATATGGTTGTTGTGTCACTTCATTGTCTTCGTTAATCATCATTATCAATCATTGAATCGTCATTGTCATTCATCGGATTATCGTTGTCATTCATTGAATCATCATTATCATTCATTGGATTATCATTGTCATTCATTTCTTTACCTTTTTGATTATAACAGACTGCCGAGGCTACATCCCTATGCTTACCCACTGCAAACTTGGCATCGAACTCATGAACACTGTCGTTTCTTCTGGTAATCAAGTTCCTGGTATTTTTCAAAACTGAAGGAACAGCGGGCTCCCCACACCCGCGATGACAATGCTCAAGTTGCTGGCCCCGCGAGGAAAGCCCGCTTGATTGCGTGACCCAACGCGGGTAACCTTGACTATCCTCTACCGTTCCTGAAGCGGATACTTGGGGTTCAGTTCCGTTCAGCCAACAGGAAGCAGCATCGGAAGTCGAGGGTACCAAATTAACTATTGTTTCTGGGCGCCCATATGCAGCCTCGGGTTTTCCCGCTCCTGCGTTCCCACGAGTAAGGAGAACAGAAGCTATAACTATTTCGTTCTGAAGATGCAAAAAATCATCACTCGATTTATCAGTACCAAGATCCAGAGATGGAGACACGTCTGCGCAAACAAGCACCCTCTCAGGATCCCTAGGCCAAGAGTGAGTATAAGATTGAGCACGACAAATTTGGGATTGAATATTTGAATCTGATTCAATTGGGTTTCGTGAAAGTGAGTCTGCGTTAGCATTGATTTTACCAGGTTTGTAAACAATGTCATAGTCAAATTCATTTAGTCTTATTCGCCATCTCATTAATTTTGATGTTGGATCTTTGGCATTGTGAAGCCAGGTCAGGGGTCGATGATCAGTAACCAAAGTAAATTGATGCCCATACAGATAAGGTCTAAAATGTTCTATTCCGAATATAATCGCTAATCATTCTTTTTCTATAGTAGAATAGTTACATTCGGTGTCATTCAACGTTCGAGATGCGAATGCAACAGGGAGATCCTTTCCAATAGGCCCCTGGCTTAGGACAGCGTCTATGGCAAAGTTTGAGGCATCAGTAGTAACCACGAAGGGTTTTGTGAAATCTGGAAATTGGAAAATTGGCTCTGAGCAAATAGTGTCTCGTAAAGTTTCGAAAGCAATTTGTGCTTCGGGTGACCATTTAAATGGTATATCCTTTTTCAAAAGTCTTGTTAATGGTTTTGCCGTTGTAGCCATATTGTGAATAAATCTTCTATAGTATCCTATTAGACCTAAAAATTGTTTTACATTTGTCCTTGTTTTGGGTACTGGAAATTGTTTTACAGCACATATCTTCCCAGGAACAGGTTTAACCCCATCACATGTTATTAGGTGTCCTAAATAAGTTATTTCCTTACATAAGAAATGACATTTCTCTGGTTGAAGAGATAGACCAGAATTTTGTAATCGTGCCAACAAGGTCTTTAATTTACGCATATGCTCATTAAGTGAGTCTGCATAGATTACAATGTCGTCCATATAAACAAACAACTCAACGCCCTGTAATCCTGATAATACGAGCTCCATTACCATTTGGAAAGTTGCGGGGGCATTCTTTAGCCCGAAAGGCATCCTATTGAATTCATAATGTCCGTGGAGGATAGAGAAAGCTGTTTTTTGCTTTGAAGCTGGATGAGTGAGAATTTGATGAAAACCAGACGCAAGGTCTAAAGTGCTAAAATATTTCGCTCTACCTAATTGATCTAAAATATCTGTAATGTTGGGGAGGAGATAAGCATCTGCCACTGTTTTTTCATTCAGCTTACGATCATTGATGACCATTCGCCAACGCTTATCGCCTGAAGGGCCAGATTTTTTTGGGACAATCCATACTGGGGAGTTGTATGGCGACACAGACGGTTGAATTATGCCATTTTCGAGTAAAGAGTTTGTTTGCTTTTTCAGCTCTTCTTTATGGATTGACGGAAATCTGTATTGTTTCGTATTTATAGGTACTTCATCTATAGTTATTATTGTATGTTGACCAACATTTGAAAACCCTAACTTGTCTGACTTAAGGTGGAATTGATATGGAAATTCATTGATTATCTGCATTAAACTTCTTTTTTCATTGTCATTTAAATGCTTTAAATCTAACTCTTTCACTATTTGTGTGAACCTTTGACAACGTTCTTGCTCTTTCTCTATTGCAGATATTCCTGTTTGATCCGACCGAGGACCAGGTGGTTTAGAATCAAATTCCTCAAGATCAATGGAGGGAATGGTAAGAGTGATATGATCAAGAGTGGTATTAATTGCAAATAACTTGACTTGACCTTCCTGCTGAGTACAAAGAGCTTCACCTATAAAGATTCCTGGGCCAGCTTTTATTTGTTTAACATATCCTGATTCTGAAGAACTATTGGTTGAGACTGTAGTCATTGTTTTACTTCGAGGAGGTAGATCGTGCGATGAATACTTGTATGCTAATAATTTTTCTTTTCCGAATTCTAATACGCCTGACAAATAGTCTTTGAATCTAATGGTTGCTTCTTATTGCTGCAAAAATGAAACTCCTAGAATTCCAACTTCTTTTGTAGGGAAGCTATTATCCACGATGTAAAAGCTAATGGGACAATTATATAGCGTCACGATGACCTCTCCCAATGTATGGACCATTCCGGAACCAATACCGGTAAGACTGTACATTTTTTCCTTATTAACATTCAAACACGTAATTAAACCTTCCTGTTTAATTAAATTTAATTGAGAACCCGTGTCTACTTAAAATTTGGCGATGTCCTGACTGAAACTAGGGTGTGACAAGGAAATAACGGGAGACCGATTTGTATTGCTTATGTTGAAGTTGCAGCAGGTGCGGAAGATCCGGCGCGCACAAATTGTGGTTCGATCCGCATCGCGCCTATTCGCGGATCGTTCTTTGAGTTTAAATCATATTGATTTTCAGCTCTCGTGTTTACGTGTGTCTTAAATTCGAATTTATTTGAGTTTCTAGAATTTTTCCTATAACATCGCGTTTCTGTGTGCCTCATTTTTCCACAATAATTGCATTTAATTTTATAATAGCTTGGTACATTACGTCTACGTTCCCTAGGACGATAATTATTCCACGAATACTTATTTTTATCCTGACGTGTGTGTGTATATTCCGTCGGGTTTGTTGCAAAAACTTCCGACCTTTCTCTCGTTATTTTTGCGTCAAATCGCTCTGTCTTATAGTTCAACCGTTCATCTATACGAATTGCTATTTGATTCGCAGTTTCCAAGTTAGCTATTGAATTTCCAGAGACTGAAGCCGTAATGCTATCATTGCGAAGTCCACATAAAAAGGCGCTAATTGCCTTTTCGGTGAGTAATACCGATAACCCATCGAATGATTCAACAGGATGACTATCCCTTGCGTTTTTGATCGCTCTATACAAGATGACCTGTATCCTTTTTCCAAAATCGCTAATGCTTTCATGATCTCCGCGTCGGCATTCTTTAAATTCGCTTATCGCATGTTTAATATTAAAATTTTGTTTGTAAGTTAACTTAATTAGATTCATCAATTCCTCTACAGTTTTAGGAGTTTGACTTCGCGTTATTCTGCAATACTCGTCAGATTGAATTTTATTGCAAATCAGGAATAGTAAAAACGATTTGTCCTCGGGTGAAACTATTGAGTCCGCAAATTTACATTGATCAATAAAACGAGAGACCGAACTTTCTTTGCCATCGAAGCTAGGAATGAAGCTTGCTACTAAGCTCAAATATGCACGACACGGTGTCCTAGAAGGTTCAGAAGAATTCGATGACATGTTGCAGAACTTTGAATTACCAGCCAAAGTGGAGTCCTCGACAGCACCGGGTAATACAGATCTCGGAAGGAGCGACTGAATTGGAAGAACTGCTACATCTCCCTGTGATGTTTCGGACTGCTCAACTGGTATGTCCTCAACCACAAACACTCCACTATTCAGGCCACGCCTGCGGATTTTTCTTACTAGCTGATATTTTTTACGCAACGGCGGCATTTTGAAAGTTGCTAACTAAATGTGTAATATCTTATCTATCGTTTCGCAATTTTCCTGTAGCTGTCGCCGTTGACTGGGTCCTCACTCCTGCTTCTATTGAGCGGTAACGTCGTCTTGTTCGATCCTTCGATGTCTGGTCGTCCTCAGTGATGAGTTGCGTTGAAGATAGTCCAGTCTGGTGATCCTCTGATGCTTTTGGATTGTCGTCCTCGGTGATAGACTTGAAAGATGGTCCGACTGATGTTCGATGAAGCGTGTGGTGGTGCTCGCGATTTAAGGATTAACGTGCATGGATCGCTTAAATCGCCCGTCTCCGGTATTTACCCGCACTCTTGGGAAAACCATGCAAAAACCAAGAGGGAGAGGTGCACCTGAGAGCTGTTGATGCTATCCACACGCCGTGTCACAATTTGATGATTCAGAAGTCTTGAAGTCTGCTTTCTGATGCTCACACTCACGAGCCGGCAATATCAGTTTATTCAATTTATTGAAAATGATCCCACCGCTGTCACCAATTTTGTTACGGATCTTCTTGATGGGTCTAGGACTATTGGGTTCTATGCCCGTGAAGTGCTAAACCACTTTGCTCGAAAGCGCGAATATTAAATAAAACTTATTTGAATTGAATTTCTGTTTATTCTTGTGTTAGTTTTAAGGAAATTATTAAAGCGAGAATTCTCAATGCGTCTTTCCTTCTTCATGGTTCTCCTTCTTCTGTTCGTTGCTTCTTTCTTCTCGTCGCTCTTTTGAATTTCCGCGCTTGCGCGGTAGTTATTAATACTTGAAGTCTCATTCACATGACAGACAAATACATGAAAAGGTTACTAATCCATAAAGTGCTACTTGCATGTAAGGGGATACGTGACAATACAATCTTAAAATTCTTTTATTTCTGATTTTATTTATTTATTTATTTATTCATTAAATGAGAATTAACCCTTTGTTAGAAAAAGAAAAGGAAAGACAATCACGAATTAACGCAACAAAGTGTATCACAAATAAATTTATAATAGGAACCAAAGAAATCTAAATGTTGATATTTGTTTACATTAATGAAGATTCTGTTCAGGCAGATGAATAGGCCGTATAGGGTATCATGTTTTTCTTCACTTAAAAGAGAATGATATCTAGGGGATCAGACGGGTACATTTAAATAAACCATTGATAACATTTCTGGGGAAGATAGAGAACCATTTAGTATTTTGAGAGCAAAGCGTAAGTCATATCCGATGCGGCGAGATACAAGAGGTTGAATATTCATTCGAGAAGAAAATGGGGTATAATTATGATCATAAAAAACCATTGGTTGACCGAGTTTGAATGAGCAACTGCGCAAAAATCGATGCTGAACAATCTCAATCGTAGAGCATTGATTTTTGCGGTATGAGCACTAAATGATAGAACAATACTCCAAATGTGAACGAATAATGATGAATCCCAAAGTTCGAAGAGTTTTACTTGTCATTTTATGAATGTGTTTAGAAAAGGATAAATAGGAAGAAAAAGTAATACCTAAATCACGAATTTTATCTATGGGTCTTAGGATTGATCCATTCATAGAGTAGTTACATAAAATATTATTTTTGTTGTGAACGGCATAATTTTTGGTATACCCTTAACAAATCAAATAATTTCACTAGTATGCCCGAAGGCTTACAGTTGATGGAGATGGTTTCTAAATTCACGAAGATGATCACGTTGTTTGGGTGTCTGGTCTTCGACAATGATTCCCGGTCCGTTATAATTCTTCTTGTTACGGAGGACAGTTAAAGCCTCATCTTTGGTCCGGAATGAAATCCTTAGCGGTCTGTGGCGATTGCGAGCAGAAGATCCAATGCGTGAGGATGTGATCCCAGAATTATCTGGAATCTCGACTTGCTCAAGAACATTCCGAACCATGATGAATTCACTGATTTGAGGGTCTGCGGACTCGGACGAAGATTCGGTATAATTTTCTTCTGGCAAGTTGAAAATGATTATGTTGCAAGCTCTAGCATTTCTTTCTGCAAATTCCTCCAAAATTTCTTCTTATAGCGACGGAGAAGAGAAAGATTGAAACTGCCCTTGGAGGCGATCAACTCTCTCGTTGATATTGGCTATCTCAGCTTTGAATTCGTCCTTTAGATCAGAAATGGATTGATAGACTCGTCTTCCAAATGCTTCAAATTTGGCACCAGTGTCTTGATTGAAAAGAATTCGGAATTGTTTCAAGAGGTTGGAGTCATGAGAAGACAGATTGCTTATTGAAGGGGAAGCATGTGAAAATAGGAAGGTGGTAGTGGAACAATTTAAAAATTCGCCATTAAGGCAACGACGTCCAGATCTCATAATACAACCAGGATGGGAGGATAAACCACACGTGTCACAGATAATAGGTTTAGCCTCTTTGGAAATGCAACCCTTGCAAATTGCATTGTTGGTAGCCGAATTCATAATGAAGGGCACAGTGCGTTGTCACGATGAAAGAATACGCCCTTTCTGTTGACTAATGCA